>CM057814.1:22625270-22772770 GCA_030067965.1 Latrodectus elegans
CTTTCCTCTAAAATTCCTGAAAATAAAGAGATTGTTAATTTTATATGCTTAAGCAATGTATTGTAATGACACTAATTCTTCATAGTTTAGATGAATGTATTGAAACTGAATAACTATTAATAAGAAGAAAAAATATTTAAATATTTTCGAAACTATGGATAGTTATTTCTTTCATAGCATTAAGCATGTCTATATCTTTTATGGAAAAATAAAATAATCTGTTTTATATTTTTCATTCTTACCATTAAGTGCAAACAATAGATATATGAAGTTTAAAAAAGTTCTTAATTCATGCATACATTTTCTCAAAGTGTTTTCTCTTTCAATATATTTATGCAACTAATCAACCTTACTAGGTTCAATAACTAAGGAAATAGTTCCTATTAGCAACTTAATATAATGTCATTTAGTTTGTATCCAGAAATTGAAGACTTGGAACATAGTACAATCATTTTGATGAAATATATAGTAAAAACATGTGACTTTTGAGTGGAACAGAAGTAATATCACAAAGCTCCGTAAAATGTTGTATTTATTTTTAAGGTTTCAGTATAGTTTGGAAAATATAGTTTTTCCAAGAGGGTGTGTGTGTGTATGTTTCCTAGAACGCACTGATGATGTTTAGTGTGAGATGCACTCTGCTATCTTTACCAATTTATATCATTAAATTTGAGGTAACTTCATATGCTCCTTTGAAATTGCTAAGATATATCATGGAAATATGAAGCTTGATTATTAAACTCTTGTTATTACTTTCCGTTAAGTACAAAATTAAAACTATAGTCGTTAAAGTATGCAAATACGCTATGTAATAACTTATTTCTTTAAATGGAATATTTCTTTCTTTCGATAGTAAAACTCTTATAAGATATTTACTATTTTATAAAAAAATATATTGGAGAAAATTTGTATAATCTGAGATTATCTCACACACATGAGAAAATGGTTATCTTATATAATCACTATTATTGGGAGAAGAACGAAACAATTATGTTATGTACCATTTGTGTAATCGTAATTTCAATATGTGTCTTAAAATATATAACGACGGCTATATTTCTAGGCATTTTAATAGGTCCAAATTACTCCAGATCTTAAAGGACAGGCATTCTTAATAAACGTGAAAATTCAGATCAATTATAAGTGGTTTGAATTATTTCACGTATTAGTATTTTAGTTAAAATTTCAATGATTTATTCACAGCAGTTAACCTGTTAAGAAGGTATTTTACAATTTTCTTTTCCAATGATTTCATACAAATAATTGTTCAATATCATAAAATTTTCCAGCACTCATGAATAAAATCGGAAGCATTCATGATATACGATGACATAAAAACATATATGTGTGGAATTATATATTTTTTTTTTCACAACTGATTGGAGGTTAAGAGGTTTCAGTAAGTTTTCATGAATTGGATCAAATTGACTATGCATAATATTAGCGATTTGATAGAAGTGATTAGAAAACATATTAAATCTATAAATAACTACTATGAGGTTTGCGAAAATTTAAAACTCAAGCAAAATTAGACTATAATATTTTTCAGTAATTATTCATTTTTTTATCGATAGTTTAATAAAATATCTTCGAGTAATGATACAATATAAAATATACAGAATAAGTTGATATTCATGTTAAATTTACTTAGTAATGTGACACATAAATTAAAGCGAACTTTAAATTGATATTTTAAATATAATGTTGGAAATATTTGTTATGAAAAATGTGCACTAATATTACTATCACGTTATTTATATTGGAAATGTGCATATTTACATATATTATAATGGCATCTACTTAACAACAATAACAGAGTAACAGATACAGAAATGTTATTCATGCTCTTACTTGAATTAATTACAAAAAAAGCTCCTGTTGATTACTGTCTGATAATTTTTACATAAAATTTAGTAACTCCTTTTTAATATAATAAAACAAAATATTTTGGTAGGTTCAGTTAATTATCTAATAAAGTCATTTATATGTAATTTTTTTTCACTTAATAGAGAACAAGAGACATAATAAACCTAAAACTAAGAAATATTTTTGTCTAGAAATTTTCATATTAGATTTGAAAATTTAATTTTTGTTTAAAGTTAGTAAGCATAAAACGAATGTAAAAATATTTCTTAATTCCTTATCGACAATGAAATGGTAAAGATAATTTCTTATTAAACAAATTTATTAAAATTAAATTCGCATTATTAATATTAATGAATTTTTAAAAGCGTACTTTTAAAAACAAATATTTTTTACATTGAAAATATTTAATTTAAAATGCTATGTTGACTGATTTCGTTAATCAACTACAGATATTTGTGATTGATAAGTTTCTAATTACTACTGAGATAATGCATACATAAATGCGTCACGCAAGTGTAAATGATTTTGGAATTAAATCAATTTAAGAACGTATTATCTTTCGTCAATTTGGTAGGAAAATTAGGCTGAGAGGATCCATTGACAATAAATACTTTCCTCTAAAATGATATATTCGAAAATAATTATTAATAGTATTTAACTTATAAAAGAGCTGATAAAAGAACAAATTTAAAATATATAACAAATAAATAATGAAAGTTGAGAATTGTTTTCCATTTTCAATTGAAATGGTTAACAAGATAAATGTAGTTTTGGTATATAAATTGTAATTTAACACTATTCAGCATTATTACTCCTGATAACTGAAATATTTTTTCATTGTTACTCGTTTGTTTGTCGCTCAACGGTCATTTTTTGCCCACGAGGACTAATTAGACCGGGACCTACGGCTTAAAGTGGATTCTGAACCACTACAAACATCCATGCCCAAGGTGGGTTTCGAATCAAAGAACTGTTGAACCAAAGGCAAGAGCGCTAACCATTCGGCTACCAGCTCGGCATTACTATTCCATATGTTCTTTAATAAAGTTTTATGATTCAATACTTTGTTCTTTAAGTAAATTAAATATTTTATTTTCAAGCAAGTAAAGCTATTCAAGTCTTACTACACACTAATGTGTAATGTGTAATTAATATATATATATATATATATATATATATATATATATATATATATATATTATATATATATATATAATATATATATATAGTGATTTCGTTATGATAGAAAAAAATACATACTTTGCAATATGTAAATGCTTATATGTCAATATTATTACATTATCTTAAGATTCTCAAAATATTTTAATGTCAATGATAACATGATATTCAGATTAAATTTTGAAAACAAATTTTCTCTAAATTACTTGAGATTTATTTTTACCAATTATTATGAATTTATGTAATATTTAAAAAAGATGTTGATAGTATGTAGTTCAATAAAATATGCAAGGCAATTATGCTCACTAGTGAAGCATGTAATTTTCAAAATATTATTTTTCTCTAATTTTCATTAGCTTTATTATTCAATAAAATTAATAATTATTTAATTAACAACGTGGATTTTTTCCTGAAATGTTTTCAAAATAAAATTTAAGAAAAAAATAAGAAAATTATAAAAGCTCAAACCATTGTTGAAAAAAACAGAACATTGTTAAAAAATGGAAAACATTTTCAATGAAAACAAGGTGCATTCATTAGGAAAAACTAAAGAAGGTAATGAAAACCTTTAAAAATATTAATGTGTTAGTATAACATTTTGGTCATATCTATACATAGATATTAAAAGTAGAATTTCATAGATGACAATGAGAGAATGTAATAAAAATCAGAACTTACCAGTGCTGCTCAACACTTTATCCATGTTTTGTTCACGAAGTGTTGAATTACCAAGAGTAACATTCATTGCAAAACCACTAATTCTGGATAAGTTGAAAAGTCTGTACTTTTCTATGCATATAAATAAAATAAAATGCATTATTGATAATAAATAACATAAAAAATAGTATAATTTTAGCTGGAGTTAATCAAAAAATATAGGATTGAAAAGTGGAGAAAGTATATTAAGTATGTATATATATATATATATATATATGACGACTCTTTGGCAAACCCAAACATTAAACTCTTAATTTTATTTTAGAAATAGTACTAAAGTTTAGTTTTCATTAAAGGACATTAGTGGACATAATGAAATAAATCTGATAACACATATTTATGGCAGTTTTTCACTGTGGATGAGGATGGAGCATGGGGGTTAGAGATACTTGCTCTATAAATCACAATATAACTTGCTGAAACTTTCAAAAATATCATTCTGCAAAATACCATTTTTTTCCAAGCAATTAATATATTTGATAAGATAGTTTTCTATTGTGTTAGAAAAATATTTCTATCGTTACAATGAAAGACACAGAACATAAGTTTTATTTTATTACCTAATAATACTTATAAATATATATATTAATATATTATTACCTTATTAGTTTTAATGAATTTATAAATGAAAACGGCTACGACAATTGATACCTAATTTGTTCTTTGCGTTTTCAGTTGATAAATTCAGAATTTCACCTTAAAAACTAAATTTTTAGAAAAGATAAATTTTGAATAATTATTGAATAATGAAGTATTTTTAAGGTAATTTCTTTAAATATCTAGCCACTTTAAAGATATTTTTATTGATGTTATTTTTACATTTTGGTTAAAGCACCTTTTATTTCAAAATAATTAATTATCTCTCACAAGGAGTGAAGAACTTCTCTACTTTGCATATTTTAAAGAATCTTACATAGTTTAACAGTTTTACAAGATGAATTTAATAATACATTCAAGTTTGAATAATGAAGCATTTCGTTAATGTGAGCTTTACTAATTAGTTTCATGTAATTAATTGATTTTAGAATGCATATGCACAAAGTTTTACGAATGAAGGACCTAATAGCAATTTAATTAGATTTAAATTTCATATAAGCACTTTCATTCGAAATCAACCAATCATAAAGTATTATCTGGAAATGTATTATATTTTTTACGAAGCTGACACATATATTTGGTATTTTTGTTTTGCTTCCATTGATGGATATAAGTTAGTGAAATTATTGATGTTAAGAAAGAGGAATAATATTTTAAATGACATAATTTTTCAATTATCACCACAGTAAGCCGGATTTTTCAATATTAATGAGATAACACCACACATTTGCTCTTATAATCATGTTTGCATTTGTTATACTAAAATAAGAAATTAGCTTCCGAATAAATTAAATTATTATAAATAAGTCTCCACCATTTAAATTACTATACGTTTAGTATAATTGTTTAAAATTATTACAAATTATTTATAGAAAGATGCAAGACCAAAACTATATTTTATGGATATGACAAATTATATTATTAAATGCTTGAAAATTTAACAAGTTTTATTTAGAAATTGGAATATATATATATATATCTTATATTTACTTTATTGCTTACTGGGAATGACTATTTGCAGACCCATTTGTATCTTAATGGAGTCAAGAATTCAGCTTGTTGCCTCTGTGCCAAAAGGGGGATATGAATACCACCTAATGCATTGCCCTTTTGTTTTAAATTTGCATGAGGACACTCTCGACGGACACTAATTTTAAATCTTTTCCTGCCTCTTCATCATTTAACTGGGCTCTTCGTCAAATAATGGCCGAAGTCTTGAAGAATGGTGTTGGATAAATATATATATATATATATTAAATTTATTTGCCTCTTTGCAATAAATATTTTGCACTCGAGAGCTTACTTGACCATGACTTAACATTTGACTTCGAACCAATAAAAATACCATTAGTAGTAGGAATTAAGCCCAAGACTTCTTTGTTTTGCAAAGAATTTGTTGGAACATTTATGTAATGGTTTATTTGAGTTGATGTTTAACACTGGAAGCACTGAAGATAAGCTCAGTTCAGTTGTTGTGTAAGGAAAGTTTAAAAAAATTAAACTAAGACAAAAAACGCTCTTGGCCATTTTAAAAGAAAAAATTGTTCATTTTAGAATCTACAACAAATAAAATATGTCTAAACATTATCAAATAGTCTTAGAACACACTTTAACCTGAACAGAAATTCACATTTTGATTGAATGCTGCCAATCGAAAAAAAAAGGAATTTTCATTCTTCGACGTAAACAATAATTTATGTATTATATTCTTATCTGTTTCTTTGTAATATCACAAATTATCATATATGTTATAAGTAAAAAATGATGGGTCTGTTTTATTTTTTAAGCAAATCTAAGTTACCATTAACATTATTATTATTGATTTGAACAATTAATACACACATATTACTGTCGATGTTATACATCATGGTAAGATTATATATTTGTGTCATGCAGAATAGAAAGATGGACACCAATAAAGGGAAATCTCTGACATTTTTATTATAATTTTAGAGTGATTTACAGCATTATTTCTTATTTCATAATTATATTAGAACACGTTTACTATTACTAGATAATCCAAAAGAACAATATCCTTTTTATTTATGAATCGTTACTGACGCATTGTTTCAAAACAAAATGTTCGCTCTAAATAACAAACTTAAACATTTTATGAATAAAATTTACTTTCATTGGCATTAAAGGTTAAATAGAAAACTTTTCTTCATTATCTTGAAAAAAATCTTCTTTGCAATCACCCCAAATTTTAAAAGTACAATATATCAATAATTGTTTCATTCACGACAAAATCATATGTTTAATAAATAAATAAATAATTGATTAATTAAATTCAATTATATTTAATATCATAAATTTATCTTAAATTCTCTATCAGAAATCTTTTTCACTATGTTGAAAATCGTTTCGTAATATTTATCGCAAATTTTAAAAATACTATTTATCAATATAATGAAAATAATTAACAAACTAAAAATTATATTTAATTTATAAATAGTAAGCATCATTGTTTTCATTCAGATAAAAAAATTGAAGTTCTATTTGTGTTGAAAACATCATTCCCTTTCAATATAAGCTTCACTCACCAAGAGGTTTGTTGGTATCCCTGCAGTGACAAAGTATTAGAGAAGACAAAGTAATTAAAAAGACAATAATAAAACATCATTCCCTTTCAATAAAAGCTTCACTCACCAAGAGGTTTGTTGGTATCCCTGCAGTGACAAAGTATTAGAGAAGACAAAGTAATTAAAAAGACAATAATAAAACATCATTCCCTTTCAATATAAGCTTCACTCACCAAGAGGTTTGTTGGTATCCCTGCAGTGACAAAGTATTAGAGAAGACAAAGTAATTAAAAAGACAATAATAAATGCATTAAAGTCTTTCATCCTCTGAAAAATAAATACAAATCACGATTACTTAAAATATTGAAAAACAAGGTATTTTATATAATTTAGATTAGATTAATGCATATGTGTTAAATAACTGTTGAATTTATAATCCTTACTCTTATGAGAAGGTGTGCAAATGTTAGAAAAATAAAAACTCGAATGCACCTATAATATATATTTAGAGACGTGGGAGGATCAACTATTGACTTTAACATATAAATTGAATTATATTACATGAAAAATATTAACATTAATAGAAATGATTATTTTAACAGAGATCACTTTAATAATCTCCTTTATATTTACAAACATAACAGTGCATCATTCACAATGTGGGTTTAAAGTAGGTTTCCGTAAAAATTTTATTTTCTAAATTTGAAATTTAAAAAATTTGTTCATTTTTTGTGATAAAGATGGTCCCTAAACAGAAACACTTAGAAATCAACAAGCATCTCTCTATTATCCTTTGTAACTATAGAAATTGAGATTAAATTTTGATTAAACATTTAATTTTTGAAGTATATATGCAACATTATTAAAAATGTTAGCAGATATATGTAGCAAAGGGTTGACATTTTTGATAGTTTTAAGAAAAAGTAAAATTATTGTTAAACATATAAATATACTATATAATCATTTAAAAATATACATAAGGGATTTATAATATGGTAATTTTCCTAACTTTTGAATTTCTCTCTAAATACCTACTTATTAGATTTTTCTTTTGAAGCAATCTCCTGGAAAAAGTTTTAGTTATGGAACCTTATTTTAAGGAAGGTCGTTAAAGCATTACATCCAATATGCAGCATCATATACCCATTTAAACTCAATGCAATTCTTACTCCCAAACTAATCTCGAATGCTCACAAGTTACAATCAAACTAAAAAAAAGTTTAATGATTTTTTTATTTAAAACATGATGGAACTATAATTTGAAACTTTAACTTATTATTAAAGCTTTAAACTGTAATAATAAATTACAGTTTCAATTTTTTTAAAGAAGCATAAATATTTATGCGTGAAGATAATGATTGTTCAAAGTAAAACAATTCAAACAAAATATGATGAAATGAATATTTTATATTCTTTTCACATTTACTAAAGTAATTGAAAAAATATTTTTGTTTCTAAAAAAATGTAATTTAATATTTATAATTCATACATGAATTAAGATACATTAAGTAAAACTATTTACTATAACTTTTAACATTTTATTTCATTTCTATGTTTCAGTTCTGATTTTCTAAGTTTATTTAAGAACTTATTAAATATTATTTTGAAAATTTTAAACATTTTATTTAATAATTCAGCAAATATTAATGTAAAGATCATCATAAAACATAGAAACAATAGCTAAAATGTATAAATATAACACTCTTTCTGTAAATTATAAATATTTATATATTGTAAATATTTAAATTTTAAAAATTTACATAAATATTTACTAATATTTAAATTATAAATATTTACATGTTCGTTAAAAGGGTTTTTCCAATATATTTCATTAAGAAAATCTTGATATTTTAATTCTGTTCACACATTTTACAATAGATTTTCATCTCATTTCAATTATTTTAGAAATGTTCTTATAAATGTAATAAATATTCATACATGAAGCATTAAGTGTAGGGTTTTGTATGTTTACATAAAATTTATTAAATATGCATTATACTAAATATAAATTATTATATAATAAATATTCTTCAAAGTTAATGAAACATCTAAAATTTTCATTTCAAAGTAAAATATGCATTTAATCAATTCAAAAGAAACATACTAAAGAAAATATAAGTATACATTTTATATACTAAATACTAAAAATTTTCCTATATCTAAATAATAATTTAAATATATCTAGAATTCTAATTTAAAGTAAATTATTTATTTAATCATTGATTGCAAGATAACATTTAAGATTAACTAATTTTCTGAGGAATGAACTTTTTATTTAACGATAATTAAGTTTCTACTACAATTTAGTAATATAAAACTTAGTATCATTTGGATCATTTTTAATTTTTTCGTTAAAAGATATGAAGATCCACCATTTTCAAAACAGTAAAAATCATTTTTGCCTATATGAGAAAAAAATATATAAGTCTTAAAATAAACCAAAATAACACTGCTTCTGTTAAAATTCCAGCTAGAACTTTGAAACATGTCCGATAATGTAATTTTTTTCACTATGTAAATAAATTACTTATCAACAAGAAATAATGGAACTTTCAATTAAATTGTTCATAAAATAGTATTTGTAATATCAAATCAACATTTATTAATTTGAAAGGAACTCAATAACGGGAATAATTAAAATATACTAAAAAATGTAAAAAACATTTTAAAGCGAAATGTTAAATTCTAAGTCAATTTGTACTGCATATCATTTATTTAGATAATATAAATTTATTTAGATAAGTAAGTTTTTTTGTGATAACTCTATGATTTTGATAAACGTCATCTGTTACACATTGAATTCAGTGCATTTTATAAACTGTGAACAAAACAAACACACACAAACATATAATATATATATATATATATATATATATATATATATATAGATAGATAGATAGATAGATAGATAGATAGATAGATAGATATAGACAGATAGATAGATATAGATAAATAGATAGATATATGAAACATAATTTGGTTCTTCTAAAAGGACTGTTGGACCATTGTATACATTGTATAAAGAAGAGGTAATTTTACCTATCATAAAACACATAAATTAAAAACATTTAATTGGATTTTCAAGACAAACAAACTTATTCTAATTTTCTTTTTGTTAGTTTTAATTTATGGTCACTTTTTGAGAATTTACTTTTGTTTAATTATTTTCTTTTAATATTCTTCACTAAGTTTTTTCAAAAATTTATTCCTAATTATTCTGACAATGATAAAATTTTAACATTTTTTTTTTAGATTTTCAAAAATCTATTTCAGAATATTTTGAATTTAGGGTGATAATTATAGTAGCTGTAAATTGTAAGAAAAGTAAAATTCTTTCACAAGCAAGAAGTAAGTTAGGAGCCATGCTATTTATGAAAAAAGGCTAGTTTATTATAAGCATTTTTTAAAACAAACCACATAAAATAACTTTAAGGTATGTCTTTAAAATTTGCTCATAATTTTTTTAAACCAAAAAACGCTTGAAATTATAAATTTAAATTTATTCATGATATAAATATTTTTGTTACTTGCTCTTTTACTTCAGTATAAAGATGTATTTTTAATAATAGTAAAATTAATCTTACCTTTGAATATATGAGTATTTCCCACTGAACTGAGATGAGTTTGATTCTTGTAACAAAGTACTTATCATCAAATGATGCTACGTAACGATGAATACAAAATAATAAATAAAATGCAATTCATTTATTTGCTTATCAAAACAGACATAAGTTTCGAAGAAATGATATCTTCATTTTTCTTATCTGTATTTTTGAAAGCATCTTATATTTGTACTTACTTCAGAGAGGAACGAGTGATACAGATAAGCCTGAAGTGATCCCTTAATATTTGGTTTCGAAAATAAACTTCATTTGATTGAATTCATACGCTAGAAATTATTTGTAAAAAAATCTAAAGTTATTCCTTATTAAATTTTTCATAAGATATTGTAAATATTGTACTTATAAATAACCTAAAACTTTCAAAATTTAAAAAAAAATCAAATTTAACTTTAATTTTAAAAGTCTATAAAATCATTGAACTGCCTAATATTTTAAAGGAAATATAGAAATGCTAAATGATTTTCAAAACTTATTTATGGTTAGTGCATTCACGGATTACATAAGAAATTTTTAGAATGAACAATTTTAAATTGTTTTAGCAGACCAAAGAAAAGGAGCAAGTTCTAGAAAGCTTATGTTAAATGCAAAAAATTGTAGGGAAGAAAATACCAAATGTTTTATCAATTACATCCACAAATATATAATTTTAAATATAGCACATATTACGAAATATAATTTTTAATAAATTAAAAAAGACTTTTAAATGAGTAAAATTGAATATATAATTAAACATGCATCAAATAGCTTAAAATATATGTTTAACCAAACGTAATAATTAAAATTTGAAAGTATAGAATATTAAAAGTTAGTAATTTCTAATCTTACAGTTGTGCACAATATTTAAATTTATTATTTCAAAATGATTCGTAAAGCATATTTTGAACTGCTAAAAGAAAATTTGATTTATAAACTCTAACACAAATTTTAGATTTAACCATTAATTAATGTACAACTTCCTAAACCTCCTTAGCTATTTTCATGCACACACACACACACACACACACACACACACACACACACACACACACACACACACACACACACACACACACACACACACACGTATATATATATATATATATATAATGCATGAAATTAAAATAAACCTGCTGAAATTAAAGTGATTAGTATGAAATTAAACAATTTAAATATTACATAATTATTGTAATAATCTATTATTTATTTCATTAATTGTTTTATTTATTAATAATATTTAAAAAAGATTAATTAGTTCCATTGTGCAAACATGCATAATCCCACGTAGTTATAAAAGTATTTATTATAACCTATTGATTACCAGAATTCTTTTTAACTAATAATTTAATGTATGCTTAAACTTTTTAAATATAGTATACATTTAAAATGTTTATTTGCATCAATTACGTGCATTGTGATATGAAATTTGCGGTTGACATATCATAGTATCAATTTATTTATATTACTAGATATTTTTTAATCTTTATTTTTAATTTACAATTCACATTTTGAATAAAATATATATTATCTTTCAAATGAAGCATTTATAAATTCTATTTTTAAAACTACGGATTATATTTCAGTTTGAAATTAATAACAGTTTGAAATGAAACTTCATGCTGAGTATTATTCCCCATGCAACGATAAAATTCTCGCTTCCCTTGTTTCACAGAATCCATGGTCTTATCGCTCAAGTTTGCTAATTGTCTCCTCTGAATTTAGTCTTCAGAAATGAGATAGAGGAATGTGTAGCATTCCTCTTTAACAATGGATAACAGTATAAACTCGGTAGTGAGGAAAACTGGGTCGGAAACTGGACATTCTTATCAGTTTTGGAAAGTATTTTTGAGTTTTGGTGAAGCTCATTGTTCTCGTTTTTAACTCTTGGGTGCAAATAAATTTCGTTACCATCCTTGAAAGGATTTGTTTTCGTGATCACTAACATTTACGACAATGACCATTTTGAGACTTCAGGCAAGCTAGTTTTCTATGCTGTGGGCACTTTTGTTCACAGTAAAGAAACTTTGTTAAAGTCAAAGAGATTGTAGTTAGCTCGTGATAAGGAATTTTTCAACGTTGTTTTCTCTACATGTTAAAACGGTTTAGTAACAATGTATTCTATTCAAGTCTTGAAAATACAAATATGATTGTAAATAAAAAAAAGCTTAAAAGTTTCGAAAAAAATGCTCATATCGTTTATTTTTAGGATTACGTTATGAAAAACTATTTATGAACGTTTATTTAGAAAGATTAATTTGAAAAATTTTCGGACAAAAAATATGGAAAAATCATTAAAATAACAAGTAAGTATTTAATTGTTAAAATACAATAATCTAACATTTGGCAGTATGAAGCAATATTCTGCAGAATTAAAGATAACTGTGAAACAAAAAGGTTTAAATGTACTACACATCTAATTTGCACTTTCTTTTTTGACACCAAACCATTCTTACACTATTGAAATAAATTTCAAAAAACTGTACAAACAAAAATGAATTAAAATTAAATTTGCCTTAAAGAAACAATCTTTTTAATTTATTGCAAATTTTTTTTGATTATAATATTTTATATCTGGCTTACAGAAGAATGTATTCAATAAATAATACAATTTCTTTTCACAGACATTTAAGCATGAGATCTGGAACCAACTCAAAATGATGGATAAAATCTGCTCCTTTAATGGGTGTACTAACAACTAGAAATTCTCAAGTAAAATTTCTTCTCAAATTAAAATTTATCGAGAGTGTCTTCTGCCATATACATTAATTGTGCAAGCATTTGCAGATAAAAGCTTTTGTTGTGAAGGATTTCGATTTTGGTAATTGTTAGCATGTAACAGATCTATATTAATTCTATTGACAACAGATGGCGTCACTGCCCAATAAAGTGAACTTACAAACTATTCACTATTCAATGAGTAATAGAGATAGATGGAATAGAAGAGAGATATGAGAAATAGAGAAGGCGAACCATCGGGTTCTTAAATTATTAATTGTTAAGTATTGTTAATTTTGATTATTAATTGTTAAGTACAGATAATACATAACGTTATGGTTGTTACTATTGAGTATTTTCTTTTGTAACTGTTTTAATCACGTGAAAGGAATCGCAATAAATGCTTTGTTTTATAATATTCTAACTATCATTTTTTTCTTACGTCCCTAGAAATGCGATCCAACTATTGGTCTTTCCCACGTCGGGATTTTCCTGATTATGTTTTCTCATACTCAGTAAAAACTAATTTTATTAATTTTCATCTAGGAACGGAACATATATATTTTATTTCTGAATTTGGCCTAGCTATTTCGTTTTCATAAAGAAAACAGGCAAATTTTATTACGCGATCTAACAAATTTTATTATTCTCCTGATAATGTTAGCATAATAAAATAATTAAATGTTTTGTACTAAAACTAATCCACATAACATAACGTTTGTTTTTCACAACAATAGTCGTTCTAACTTCTGTTTTGATTAAATTTGGTTAAAACGCTTACATTGTTTTAAAGTTTGTCTACTAATACTGCATGCATTTGGCATGTATTTTCCTGCACGTCTATTTGCATGTATAGCGAAGTTTAATCTTTTGAAAGGTATAATCTGTTCAGTAAAATTCTTGAATTTAAATAGTTTATATTGTAAAATAGAACTGGCTCATTACGCAGTTTTATATTATTCGTGGATGATTTAATACGAAGGAAAACGATTGATTTTATTACCGTTTTAGTGATATTTTTATTGCTATTTTATTACAGTTTTAGACATTTATTACTTATGTAAATTAGAATAAGCAGTTGATATTACATATTTAAACTAAAATCTGATTCTCTTTGATTATTTTCGCTGAAAACATAACGGGAGAATAATTTCTGTGTATAAAAATGAGTCAATGTTTTTTCTAGACAAGAGTATGGAAGTTGAAGTAACAGCTCCATGAATGTTGGTTTTTATAAAATTAAAATAATCATTTATGATTTATTTGTTTGTTTTTAAAAGTTAGTGTTTTACATTCGAAAGTTTAATTTATATTTTTTTTCATCTATGAGGAATCATTTAAGTTGTGAGAACGGAAAGAAAGCAACTCAATATAAGAAAAATATTTCTGTTGTTTAGGGATCTTATTATTTTGATTTTATTCTAGATACCTTGAGATTGTTTTCTCTTTTAAAATACTTTATAGAAATAAATAATGCTTTATGAAATTTTGTATTCTATGACATTACTGAAATAATACAAAATGTTTTACATTTATTTAATCCTAAATATTTTCTAAAAGTATATTATAATTAAAAACTTTTACAGAAGGTGTGATTTTATTAAATAAAACATAAGAAAATTATATATAAATGATTTTACACATCTAAAACAATTATTCATAATGAAGTAATTATTCAACTAATAATGTAAAGTTGATTGTCAAGTTAAATGCAGAAATTGACTTTTGAATTTATTTAAAAATATTGTCATTATTCTTAATAATAATTGTTTTTCTCTTTAGAAGTAATTGTGAGTAAAAATATATTTGTGGGTGCCCCTTGGCGAGATTGGCGATTTTAGTTTGGTGCCATTCCTGTTCGCGCACGGAACGCTGTACAAACAGTAATGGCGGCCAAAACGCAATGAAATTTCAAAAATAATGCAGTAAAAAAAGAAAAAAATATACTCACTTTATTTTGCTAAAATATCCTCATTTTGAGGTACATAGAATTCTCTAATAGTACCTAGAGATATTGCTTAAATTTATCCTGAGAAGAAAACCAATCAGAATCTAAATCAATTTAGAAGCGTGAATGGATTTCAGAATAACGTTTAGGGTTACCATAAACAGAACAACATCACCCAGCTTGGCGATAAACTGTGTGAGAATTCAAGAGGCACCCACAAGTATAGTCCAACCGTAATTGTGTATTATTTTTTTTAATTATTATAAAAGTAATTTATTAATTGAATTGTAGTTGAAGCTGTTAGAGGAAATTATTTACTATTCATATTTATTTTTTCTTTCTTTCTTTTTTTTTTTAAAAAAAAAAAAAAAGCATGAACTTTTAATTTTATCACAATTTTTGGTTTGTAATTTATTTTGACTTATTATTTCAACATATCCTTATTAGTTTTGAGTATTTTTCTAGTCCTAGAATATGATAAATGTGAAAAAAAGTTTTGAAATTGTATTATTGTTGAAAAGTAATTGAAAAAACAAATTATATATTAATTTAGTTTAATAATTAGTATTCAATTAATATTAATAAACAATTGTTTAACAGAATTTTTACAATTGATTAACTTCATTTAAATAATAAGTTATAAAATAAGAAATTTTAAAATCAAGAACAGATTTTCTTTACCGTGCCCGAAAACAAGATTTAAGGACGTTAGCGCCGACAAGCTTGGTTTGTTGTGGGAGACGATTTAAAAATCGTCCAATTAACTGATAGCATTAGTAAATCTCCCAATTATGATGAGACTGTGGTTAAAAGTATGTTTCAAGCAATTACTGAAGAGTGATTAGCGAAAGAAACACCTGCTTTAAGATTATCCGAAACAGTTGATGAGAAAGAAAAATATGAGAAACAACAAAAATATGAATTGGCGAAACTCCAGCTTCAACTTGAATCTCAGTGTTTAGCTAGCATAGATCCTCTAACAACAATTGGTCCCTCAGTAGCACACCAGAAGCTGAATCTTAGTAATTTCAGCACTATTTTACCAGAATTCAATCCGAAAAAAAAGAGCTAGGTACAATCTTCAAAGTTTTCGAGAGACAAGTTAAATTTATGATATTACCTGAATCGTCATGGATTCCTTACCTATTGGGCACCCTGCCATCTGATATTGCAGCTCTCATCGTTCGAGAGCCTGAAGAAATACAAGAATATACAAAAATAAAGGAACTACTACTAAAAAGATTCAAATTTTCTGGGGACCTATTCAAACAGTTCTTCGCACAACACTATAAAAACCCAAAGGAAACATGGAGAGATATCTTCTTTGACTTGTCTAGCTATTTCAATGACTGGCTTGAAGAACTTAAGGTTCAGGATTTCAAAAAAATTGAAACAACTTATCATTGCAGACCAAATCAAGAAGTATGTTCCCCCCTGACGTTAAAGAACATTCTATCGATATTTGGTCTGAATTTACTTCTCCGGTTGATCTTGTGGAAAAACTAGATGCTTATGAAAATGCCCGGTGTGGTTTATAGAAATCTCTCCTTTCAATACATCAAAAGAAACAGTTTCCCCTTAAACACTTTACTCAACAAAGAAAACCTCGACGTAAAAGAAATGAGCATGTTAAGAAAGAGTACAGAGTAGTTGCATACTATGAATGTGGCAGTCTAGGAGTCTTTAGACCTAAATGTTCTACCTGTAAAGGAATGGAAAAGAAAACTTCTGTTATTTTTAGTAGTATTATTCTTCAATCGGTTTCTAGTGCACCCGCACAGAAGGCAACGTTAAGAGTAATTATTAATGGAGTCATGGGTACACAGCTTGAGCAGACACTGCTGCAACCCACTTAATCGTAGGGGAAACACTTAACAACATCCTGAAGAAATAAGAAGAAAGCTTTGTCATAAGCACTCTCCTAATGTCTTTAGTAGACGGTAGTAAATAAAGAGAGAAGTTCACATATCCCACATAAAAATCATCTTAGGTACGTTGCATTTGAATCTTGTGGCCATCTCTGAGGCAAAAGGAAACAATGCACTGTTGGGAATAGACTTCCTAAACTCGGCTGGATTGTACTAAATTTGAAACGAAGGACTTGGTTCTTAAATGATCATCCCAAACGACACTTCTCTTTTGAAGAGCCAATGCCAGCTCTTTGTAGGTTACTACAAAGAAATACTTTTCAAACGGTTGCACCGCTAACTGTGAAAGGAAAAGATAATTCTGTTGAAGATGAACATCTCATTTAACATCCTCCGGATAAAGAAAGTAAAGATTCGTCCTTATCATTTGCATGGAAATGAAGATATTCATCTGACTACTGAACAAAGAATTAAATGAAGTAAACTCTTATCCCAGAATGAAACTACCTTCAGTCCAGAGGCTTAAGCAACTCCATTTATTGTACATTACATTGATACGCAGAACCCTCCCCCGGTTTCTGTTCCTCCGTAGGGAGTGTCTCCAGCAAGAAAAGAAATCATGCAAGCTTGTGTAGAATAGAAAGGCTTGTTTGGTCTCCCAAGCAGGTCCAATTTTGCAGATGTTGAATTGAACTACGGCTATCAGTTAATATCCACACATCACTATAATTAGTTTTACCTATGATAGATTTCAATTCGATATTGATAGCTATTAGTTAGCTACGAAAGACCAAACAGAAGTCGGGATTACGTTGACTAAGAGAGAATTTGTCATGAGGAGACTCGATAAGAAAATTCCGCTGCCAGTTCGGTTATTTATTTTGCTGCCATCAGTGTTGATTTTTATGTCATTTGGTGGAATATTATTAATGATTTCCAAGGGTATTTGTTTTAGCAATTCAGGTAAACAGTTCCTCTTGATGACTGCCGTAGAAAGTTCGTAATTGAAGTGAACATTAGAAAGAGCCTCAGCAGGGTTCAGACCTCAGTGAAGGGCATGTTGTTCGATATTATTCTTGATTAAGTGTAGTGATTGGAGTTAACCAGACTGAAGGGATTGTGCTTCTTTAATCTTTGGCACAGAGTCCAGTTTCTTAGGTAACTTGACTGAGATTGCCTTGGAAATAACAGTTGAGTTTATTGTAATATTTGACAAGACAGGATTGTCTTCTGATATGGAGAGGTTGTAAGTCTGCTTCGAAGAGTAATATTTCTGAAGGACCTCTGCGTTTCAAGCCAGTAATAATGCGTGCATCACTCAATTGGACTTTTTCTAATTTTTCCAAATTGGAATTAGAATCACAGCAGTAGATTGGGAAACCATATTCTAAAATGGGCTTAATGAGTGCTAGGTAGGTAGTTCTAATGGTAGTTGCATCTGCTCCCCAGTCTCTACCAGCGATGTATTTCAGGATGCGTAGTCATTTCCTGGCTTTCAAGGTAATGTATTCGATATGTTTGTTGCATGTAAATTCCGGGTCTAGAATGAATCCCAAGTGTTTTGGATGTTTCTCCTCTTAGTCCTGTTTGTGGCCTCATCGTGTCAAGAGGGTGTTCCAGGGAGGAGTGATAGAAGTACGTTGGGAGTTTTTAATCCTGGTGGGGTCACCCAAGGCGTGAAAGCCACTCTATAATTCCCAGCTAACACTAACAGGCATGGAGGCAAGACAGTTTTCTTCTTCACGGTGCTCTAGTCTTCGGACTACAGAAGTTGCACTTTTTCTCCCTATGAATCAGTTGACAAATGATATGAATCAGCTGAACATATTACGCTTATTAGGAACATTTAATTTATATGAAGAAAAAAAAAGACAGCTATATTTCGTTTTTTTTTTCAGAATAATGTTTGAGGTTTATTGATTATTTACATCTAAACTGAAACAGTTCGACGATTTTTATTTAAAATATTATTGAGAAAATAATTAACAGAAAATTTTAAAATGTAAACAAAGTTATTCTATTAATTCTAATTCTTATCTCAAGAAACAATTAAATACCAAAATTCATTTTATAATTATCAGGTTATGAGAAATCAAGGCATCTTTAAGTGTATTATTAATATAAAATTATGCTATACAATTAAAGAATTATGATGAACATCTTAATGCCATAGAGTGATAAGGTTAAAAACTTTGAATACAATGCATTTTTGTATCTTATTATATAAAAATTTTATTTAAAATTATAAATTTATATTGGTACTACATACTTACATATATTTGTATGTATTACTGTTACTAGAATTTATTGCAAATATGTAACTTGAAGGCCAAAAATTCTTTGTACATGTGCTTATAATTAAAAAAATATCATTTTAAATTTTCGGTTATTTTTCTAAGTTTTTGAGGAAAAACAATAATTAATATAAAAAAGTTAACTAAAATATGCTAACGTTATCAAAGATATACTAGTGATTACAAATTGACTAATTAATTAGTCGGATTAAAATATTAAATACATTAACTACTTTATATATAAATTAAATTTAGTGCTGGACAAATTTAAGAAATTAATTAATATTTTAAATAATTTTTGAAATGTTATGTGATATTAATGCTTGTACAACACATCTATTAATGCAATATTTCTTTGATTCATACAATATTTGTTCTGATTTTAAACGAGACAATAATTCATGATAATAATATATAAAGTTATGACCTTTGAAATGCTTTTCAGGGAATTGGGTGAATTTTTATTTCAACGAGATTAATTGTAAAAAATTGTGGAAATAAATTGTAAAAAAAAAAAAAATTAGTGAATACACTTTTTATTGTTCAAAAATTACATTTCCGCTTTCACTTTAGCTGTCTTTCTTCCAAAAAGTCGTATCTTTTCAGATCTACATCATCTAAAAATGTAGTATCTTAGTACTTACCTGTGAATGATAAGGAAATGAAATATAATTGTCTAATTTTTAGAGTTTCAGTGGTAATTACTGTTTTTGTTTTACTTATAATATAAAAGCCTATCATTTATAAATGCGTAAGACTAAATATTTATATTGACTTACAACCAAAATTTTAAGAAATTAATAGGAAAAAAAAAAAACGAAGAAGCTTTAAAAAATTTGGGACCTAATAAAAAGACTATTAAAACTTACTAGGGGTTTTCTGAATGCTTTAATCCTTCAATAAAAGTTCAATAAATGAATATTTAAATCTTAGGAAAGTCTTTCCTTTTTATAAATTTGATAAATTTAGTATGTTTTAAATGAAAGATTAAAGTAATCAAAGGCACTTTTAAATTTTTGTGTGCGACTATTTTTGCAAAACTTATCGTATGCCATTAGCCTTAGAATTTGAAAGTATTTTAACAGTAAAATGGAAATATTTATTTAGGTTGCATGGAAAACCTTTTTGAATGATCTTTTTTTAAAACTGTTATTCTATTGTGTTTGCAAATGTTTCATTTTTTTAAAATATTTATTCAATTATTTTAATATACATACTTTTCTTTGCAACTATTGAGTTTCTTGAGTTTATATAATTTGCTTTCTAATTTAAATCCTTCATTTAATATTATTGATTTCAGAATTTACATCTAGTATTTAATTATAAGTATTAAAGTATTATTTTTCTATTTCAACATATATTGTTGAATTAGTCTATTAACTAATTTTTAAGATTTCGTTTTATAATTGAGTTTGGTAATTGAATTTTTATGATATATAAAAATTTTGTGTGTGTGTGTGTATATACATACTTTGGTATTATAGATATTATAGTATAAATTATATGTGATCTACATCAAATACACACACACACACACACACACACACACATATATATATATATATATATATATATATATATATATATATATATATATATATATATATATATATATATATATATATATATATATATATATATATATATATATATATATATATATATATATATATATATATATATATTTATATATATGTATGTATGTATATATATATCAGATAAAATATCAGTTACCGTTTCTTGAATGACATTTATCATATACTGTTAACTGAGGCAATTCTTCATAAAAATAGAACTAATGTAATGTGAATGTTTTACCAAAATAATAGTTGCTATTAAATTGCATTTCATAACAAGTAGTTATAATTTTTTACCGTTATTATTGATTTATAAGACTATTATTATCATAATTATTCACACAATTGTACAAGTAAAACTACAAATTCGAAATTCCTGTGCGTCATACTAATTTAGTTCTGTTAAACAATGTTGTGGATAAAGTAAATATAAAAAGATTAGTAAAATATAAATATCAAATAATGTAATTATTGATGAAGCATTATACAAATGAATAAGGATTAAATTATTTCGAAGTTTAATAAGCTAATAAATTAGATGATTTACAGAAAAGTAACAAAAATTGAATAGTTTTATGATATAATTAACATGGTAAAATTAAAATGATTGCTAAATTAAAGAAGTTGCTCATAGATGAATTGAATATTTTATAGAACAGTGAAAATTTTAATTTCAATTTTCATGCTAACTTTTCATGCGCCTCTATTATTTTAAAAGCCAATTACTTCTAACAACCAAATTTCATCCTTTTAAGTATATTTTATTAAATACATGAATGTAAGCTGAGAGGGGGAAATGTGAAACTTTTTCAAAATAAAATTAAAAAATTTAAAATATTTTATAACTTAGGTCAAAAATTCTTATATGATTAGAAAGAAATACATTTTAATCAACGAGGAATTACGCAATTTCCTCCTATGATATTTAATTATATTTATTCCATTAGGAATTGAGTTAAATATTCTATAATTTGTTATATATAAATAATTTATTAATTTATGTATATGGAATAATATAATTATATATATTTGGAAAAATCATTGCTCATGCATAAATCTCTTGTTTAGTATTTTCCATAGTGGGGTGGAGCTGAAGCATTCGGGTTGGGATATCCACCATCTGCATAATATTGTTGAGGTGGTGGTGGTCTCATTTCATAAGTTTGTGGATAAGGTGGTGGATATTGTTGTTGTTGCTGAGGTGGTGCATTTGTCACATTTTGGATGACGATTGGTGATTGAGTTTGAGGTGGCGGTGCCGCTTGTGTCACAGTGTTAATGATAATCGGAGTTGGATTTGATGCTGGTTCTGGAGCTCTATTGATTATAGTGGTCCCTTGATTTACGACCTTTGTTCTGCAACAGCATCGGTAACAACAGTAACATATCAGAACGAAAAAAATTATCCCACCAATTGGTACACCCACGACAACGCCTTTTGAACCTCCTTGATTGTTACTATCTGAAATTAACAATCACTGTAAATGCCTTAAAAATAACACTTTCAGAACTTTGTGATAAAAAACAAATTTATTAAATAATTATCATTAAATTTTCATTATTAGAGTTTTCGAGCAATTAAATAAATACTAGAATAAATTTAAATAAATGTTTTGATATAAGGCAATGTGAGGTTGTGAGATATTAATGAAAAACAGAGTTAAAAAGTTGTAATATCTTAGATATGAAAAGAAAAGGCAGTTGGTTTGACATGAAATTAAGAAGATTCTGAATGAAAATGCATTACATTTTCTTAATGTATTATAGACAGTTTGTATATTGACATGAGTAAAGAAATTTGAAATTACTCTGCTGGACAATTGCTAAGGACGGATAACACTATCATCCATAGCAACCACAAAATGAAAGGAAGCAAAATGTGGAAAATTAGAATAAGTGTGGGATATAGTAAGAAGAAGTATGCGTATGCAAATTTCGTTTCCATGTCTGTTCATCACGTGATAGCGTTCATAAGAGCTTTGAAGGTTTTGACGCGTGAGGACAGTTGTTTCAAGTCAAAGTTTTACAGGAAAGATTCAATAGACGAGTTTTACTGGAAAGATTTAATAGACGAACTTCAAATTTTTGGCATGGCTTCCTGATATTACTTAGATGATATTATGCGTGGCCGAATTATTGGAAATATCGAAGAAGATCGAAAAATAACAGATGTTGCCAGGGAGTTCGGCCTCACTCATAGCGTTGTTTCACGGCTGTGGAAGTCATTTAAAACTACTGGAATGTGTAATAGGTGGCACGGGGGAGGCCGGATTAGAAGTAAGACACCTGCAGAAGACAGATATATCATCCTTTCAGCAAAAAGTAACAGGCGCACCACAGCTCACCAGGTGGCAAATCAGTTTCTTGTTGCCTCAGGAAAGCAGATCTCCCCAAAATCTGTTGTTAGACGTTTGAGGGGAGGAGGACTATTCGCCCGAAGACCTGCTGTGCGTGTCCCATTGACCAGATAGCATCGTACTGCCCGTTTGCAATGGTGTCGTGAGCATCGCAATTGGATTGAACAGGACTGGGCCTGCGTACTATTCTTAGATGAGAGTAAGTTCAGTCTGTCATCGGATTGTAGACGCCAATTGATCTGTCGGCAGAGTGTGATCTGTCGCGAGTTTATCATCCAGAAAATATCCAGGAAAGGGACCGATGTCCGACATGCAGTGTCATAGTGTGTGTCCGACATGCAGTGTCATAGTGTGTGTCCGACATGCAGTGTCATAGTGTGTGTCCGACATGCAGTGTCATAGTGTGTGTCCGACATGCAGTGTCATAGTGTGTGTCCGACATGCAGTGCCGGCAATATGGTCAATGGCCGCACGCGCCTACACGTGGTTGCGAATGGGACTATGACGGGACAGCGATATATTAATGAAGTTCTACCTCCTCATGTTCGTATTTTCCGTGGTGCTGTCGGTGATAAATTTGTTTTCATGGACGACAACACAACATGTCATCGAACACTCGCTGTTCAGGATTGTCTAGACAGCGAGGGTATTCAACGTTTCGTATGGCCATCACGTTCTCCTGATCTAAACCCCATTGAAAATGTGCAGGTTGCTTTGGGGAAGCAAGTTGCTGGTCGAAACTATCCTCCGATAAACAAGAATACCCTCAACCGTGTAATCACAGAAGAATGGGATAAATTGGCTCAACAGCTGCTGGATAATGTTGTGCAAAGTATGATACGACGTGTGGAATACTGAATCACATTCCACGGTTGACCTATCCCGTACTGATATCTTTCTTCAAGGTGCCTGATGACTTTTAGATGCATATATTCATTTTTTCCGTATGTAGCAACAAATGAACTTTTTTTTCTTTAAGATGTTTCACAGCTTTTGTACTTTCCAAACCAATAAATATTCTTTATTCTAATGTTTGAACAGTGTGGCAACTATATTTTATCCTTCTAGGCCTCATGTCTCGCTTAATGTTTTTCTACATAGCAATTTGTGATCCCTCCTTTACAATTGTCCAGAAGTGTATAATTATAACGGAAATTAAGTTTAGAGACAGATTAATGTGTAATAGTGTAAAGTCTGAATACAATTTCTGTCGAACGGACTTCAAAGCATACAAAAATTAGCATAAATACTGAAGCTGTTTTAACAATGAAAGTTATCATAATTTTGGTAGGTGAAACAATTTATAATTATATATAAGATCAGTGCAAAATGTTTTTACTCTGGGAATTTTCTATGCTAGACTGCATGCTGAAAAAGGACAAAAATGTACCTATGAATACAAATATTTCAAAAATATGATAATTCCAGATACTTTATAAATTTTATATTTGATTTGCAATATAGGTTCAGTTAATTTTAAATCTTATAGCTTTTAAATGAATGTAATGTTTTTAATTTCTTAGACTAATGGTGCAATTTATATTAATATGACATTAAATTATAAAACTATGAATAAAAATAAATGCAATTTTTATTTTCAATAATAATTATGCGTAATTTATTAATATTATAAAAAGCAATGATATATATATATATATATATATATATATATATATATATATATATATATATATATATATATATATATATATATATATATATATATATATATATATATATATATATATATATATATATATATATATATATATATATATATATATATATATATCATCAATATTTATTACTTAATAATAAATATGATTAACTCTTAACCATGAATAATTCTAAAAATAATTTGCACATGATGGATATTTTTCTAAATATTTAAACAATCTTATTTAAAATTTTGTAAAAAAAAATGATGTGAAGTTTTTATGGAATTCTTACTAATCACCATTAACCTTAAATTTTTTCTCACCCAAGTGTTAAAAATTAAGTAATTTTTTTTTTTCAATATGTGCAACACGTTTAAATGAAACAACAGGATTTGCGAATTTTATTTCCATTTTTCTTCATTAAAAATTAAGTTATTATTATTTAAAATATTCTTAATTTAAAAATAACATAAGGTATTTATGCTGAATATCAAATATAATTTCTTTTTAAAAAAAATTAATTTCTAAGTGTAAGTAAGGCAATGCTTTGCTATTTTCAGAATAAAAGATGCAGTCTTTAGAATCTATACTCCCAAGTGTTAAATATTGATTCATTATAAACGATACTTTCCATTTATCATTACAATTGACGTACTTAATTAAGAAATGTAATTTCTAAATATAAGTAGATAAATACTTTTGCTATTTTTAGTACAAAAGATGCAGTATTTAAAAACCATACATCTAATAAGAAAACATTCATTCATTATAAATGGTACTTACCATTCATCATCACAATTGGCGTACTCGAATCCAAAGAAGCACTTACAGAGTTTCCGTCTGAAATAGTATATAAGAATTTATTAATACTAATATTATGATATATATATATATATATATATATATATATATATATATATATATATATATATATATATATATATATATATATATATATATATATATATATATATATATATATATATATATATATATATATATATATATATATATATATATATATATATATATATTTCAATACATAACATGCATTTTTGCTTAAATTCAGAATAAATGTTATATAAATACAGTTGTTGATATAATGAAATAATAAATATAATACTATAGTAATAAAAATAGAATTTCTCCTGTAACTGATTTCAAAACGCAATCTGTATCTGTTCTGCCCATTTATTGTATAATCTGTTTTATAATACAATTTAGTCTCATTATACCTTAATTAATTTCAAGTATTTATTTTATGCATTTAATTGCAAATTAATGAATTTTATGCAAAAGACTCAATATTTCAAGGAAACATCTAATAATATTTTGATGTTTTTCTGTATAATTTATACGGAGCATTCATGTACATGAGCATCTAAGCCAATTCCTTAACTTTACAGTGATTGTGATAATTATGTGATAATCATTTAGTGCTCATATTTTAAGCATCTCAATCCGGAACAGTGATATATCATTAACGAATAAACCAACATAAACATATAAATGTTAACCCATATGCATAAATAAATATATTAAACATATTATTTTACTACATTTAATTAAAATTTAATTTCCCATTTATTTATTTTGTTCTGCTTTCATATTTGCTTAAGAATTTCTTGAAAATTCAATTAAATTCAGCAAAATCATTTTCAGATAGCAAGGTAATCACTTTATTTTGTATTTCCTATCTTATTGCACTTTCAAGTAATTCTATTGTATTGACAAGAAATCAAAATTAATTTGAATTTATTTAAGGAAACATAATTATAATAATCATTAAAGTGGATCCATTTTATATTACTGTATAAATGGTAAATGATAGAAGAAAAAATTGAAAAAAAAATATCTTTAATTTATTTATTTTTGTAAAAAAAAATTTTTTTTTATTCTAAGGCAGATATTTCTTAAAGCAGAAATGAAAGTCAGAAAATTTGATCAGTTAATATTTTTAAGCGTAGATACGATATCAGTCATGAGGTTTGAGTTAGAAACTCTTGATAACCTCTAAGATTTTATAAAGTCTCCAAAAAACAAATTTTGTGTCCTACAAAAGAATAAAAAATTTAACTAAATATAAAAGCTTAAATGTTAAATGTTTAATTAAATATTACAAATGGGGTGAAATTGAAGTTTTTAGTTGAAATATTGGCTATTTGGATGGTCCCACCTGTACACCCATGGTATCAGAAAAAGTGCTCTAGCGACTCCTTGATCCCATGTGGAAGATCAAAGTGCCCTTTCACGATTCTTATGTGGCCATCAATCATCAGTCATTTTTGTTGATTGTAATAAGCACTTCAAACTTTGTACTAAGTGTTATTCTGCACAGACCTCCCCTGGCCACATTTTATCTTGTCTGGGGCGCACCAGACAGTATCTGGTTCAAGCCCCCTACTGGTAACGGATTTCTTCTGGGTGAATGGACTCATGGACTTGATCTAGCTCTCCTGGTCATGGGTAGGAGAAACAACAACAAACAACTCATTTTTATTCTTTTCACAGCTATTTCTGTTTATAGGTTATCGCTGCAGAAAATATCTTGGTTTCAAAAGAGTAAGCAGACTTGGATTATTTTTCAATATAGGACAAATTCACTGTAAATTTGAGTGAATTGAAAAGAATTCATGAAGAGAACTACTTTCCAGTGGATCGGATTCAGTGCCCGCCAATGAAGCGCAACATATTCTGAAGAGATTCCCTTAATACGCTTAAACGACACTGCTGTGTAGTAGAGAAATAATACTTTAAATGTTGATTTACATTTTTATTTTATTTACAATAAAAATTAAAGCTTTATCTGTGATCCGGTGAACTCTGAGATCAATAAATCATCACAAAATAATTTCAAAATTTCTAGAATAAAACAAATTATAATGTTGGCGTTAATATTAATGAATTACCAAGTAAGTTGTATCTAAAATATTTGGTCTGATCATACAGTGACATCATAATGGATATTTTTGAGTAAAATAATTTGAAATTAAATCTTTGAAAATAAGGTAAATGGAATAATGCTAAATGTAATTTAAGGGCATTAAATATTGGATTTGAATCTTTGGACATTAAAAGTAATTTTTAAATTTACACTTTTCAAATCCTATTGAACAGAAAGTAAATATAGCACCAATATGATCATGTAAATAGGTATATAGCTATTCATTTAAGGCATTAATGATATTTTTTTAATATAATGATACAACAAAATGGTGAGTGTAAAAAACAAAATGATTAAAACATGATATTATAGAAAGAAAAGACATAAAAATAAATTTAAAAAGTGCGTAAAAGTTTTTGTCAAAACATTTATCGATTTTTTATTGAAAAATGCATCTGTACTTTAAAAATAAACTAAAAATATATTTTTGAAAAAAATTAAGAATGGCTTTATA
Source organism: Latrodectus elegans (assembly GCA_030067965.1). Classification (NCBI taxonomy): domain Eukaryota; kingdom Metazoa; phylum Arthropoda; class Arachnida; order Araneae; family Theridiidae; genus Latrodectus; species Latrodectus elegans. Next base: position 22,653,566 of record CM057814.1, read on the forward strand.
AAATTTATAATTTATTACTTTTTATTAGTTAGAATTTTATTTCCTAAAGTTAGATTAATTTAAATCAAGGATTTCTATATTTTTAAATTCTACACAATTACAATAATGATATTTAAATTATAGGTTTTGAAAGATTTAGTGTAATGCTTTTATATCCAGGCATACCCATAAATTTTGGATAAAACACAAATCGGTAGCTAAAGTTTCAGCAACAATACAAACGTATTTATTAATGAAGTTCCTGTATTAAGCAAATGAGAAAGAACAAAATAGATGGTGTATGTATGATACCAGCCATACAAATCAGGATTATAAATCAAGTAAAATTTACACCACACCACATATCGCTCATTTAGCAACTGAGCTTGTGTTTTCGGTTATAAGATTCATATACAGTATGAATGTCATACGAAAAAATATAATCCATACAAAATTGAGGTTTGTTGAGGACTACATTCTTGAACTGCAAATGGAGTAGAGAATTCCACTCAGTAGAGTAATGCTGTCTGAAAAAACGATACACGTGTAGGAGGCAATTGATGATCTGCAATTAGTTGACCTACCATGACCCACACATTTTCATTTGGATTCAAGTTCAGGGAAAACGCTGTCCTTCCGTGATGGTGATAAACTTAATATAAGTCAGTCGTTGATGATGTTTAAATAGTGAGTATAGGCGTTGTCATACTTAAATTCAACTTACACGTTACACCTATACAAACGGACTATTGTTGTTCTAAAAAGTTTCTCATATCGTAGTGTCGATTTGAACATGCAGAACTGTTCTAAGGTCTAACATAATATTTTTCCAAACGAGTATTTAGGCAGAATCATAATGTTGCCAATTAATTAAGTTGTCACGGTGGTATTGTGTTCTTGCCGCGCGCGCTTTCTCTATATGAACGCCCCACGTGAATCGGTCTGCAAGCTAAACTCTAAATCGTCAGAAACGTAACATAAACGTATTATGACGGTGACCGCATTACATGATTTCAACTCTAAATTAACCTGTTCCGACAGTCAGTTGTCATGAGCAGAACACATTTGATAGGCATCTAGACCATATTGCGTAATAGGTACGTACTTCATTTGATTTAAAACGGATGTTCCTATGGCTGACGATTGCTAACACTACAGACCAACTGCTGTACTTCATCTTTTTATTTTAGTGGGCATATGCGAAGTACTGGTCGTCATTTGGCATATGCTCTTAGTCTATATTGTAACGTCTAGTGACACTTTTATCATCTTGGAATCGTTGCCACAGTCTAGAGATACCATTTTACGTGATTCCGAGTTTTTCGGCTACTGCCACTGCTTACGACCGCCTTCCATTCTGCCTATAACTCTATCATGTAAAACATCATCTACAAGCATCCTACATTGGTTTGTCCACTCTGTCCTACCTATGAGGTCGTGGCACTTAGCGTTAATGAACTGGTTGTGAATACCTTTCCTTCTTTGTCACAGGTAATTATATATCCTTCTCTTACGCGCTATCGTCATGTGATATATATCAGGTATCTTCCTGTAATTTGCATATTATGCTTATCTGTATGTGATGATTTTACAGGTGGCATTTTTCCTTTCACTTTTGATTTCTTAATGTTTGATGATTATTCTTTCTTCACGGACATATGTGTATTATACTTTAAAGCTCATGGTTAAACTGAAATGTTCTAATAAATCCTGTTGATGCTTAGATAAATAAAAAATTCAAAACATTAAGAAGTCCAGATTTATTTACTCTTTTGTGAAAAATTGCTTTTTTTAAGCAGATAAACAAAAATATGATTTATATATTTTTTATCATTAAATACTTAAAAAAATACAAATACAAGTCATTTTTTGCGTATGAAATTGATTTGAATAATATTAAATTTTGTTTTCGTAATAATTAGCAAACTGCATTTGAAGAAATTAAATATTTAAACTAACAGTATTGTTTAACAATGTATATTTTATTTATTTGTTTTATAAGTAGTTGTCTTAGACTGTGTATCAATATTCGCCAGTTGCTTTTAAATTTGATGCTATTGTAATATTTTATAAATTTTGGTATAAAAATAAATCGAATTAAAAAATCTAGATGAAATTTTTATAATAACTGTATAATCCAGAAATAAGTGTTATAATACTTTTATAATAACGAATTATAAATCATTTTTATAAGTACAATATATTCTCATAAGTATACTGCTTAAAACTATAAATCATAATTATTAAAAATCTACCTTGGATCTCTTGAATTTTTTCCATGATTTGCTGATTATCTTTTGATTCATCTATAGTAGATCCAGGTAGAAAAGAAATCCAATTTTTATCTGTAAATGTAAAGATTAGTAATCATTTTGAGGGTAATTGCTTAAAAATGTTAGTTTGTACTTAATTTAGTATAATTTGTTAATTATATTATTTTTTTCGCAAAATATTCCATTTTAAAATACGGCTAATGAATGTTCAAAGTCAATCTGATTTTGTATATAATTGATTCGCTATGGATAATACGGATATGCAGACTTACAAAAACTCGATAACAAGCTCATAATATCATTGAGTAACAGAGGTACAACTAAGATAGTACCATGGTTCGATTAAGTATAACAGTTTTCCTAACATCTCAATCAGTGATAGTAGATTTTTATGGAGATGAAATCCTGGATTCATATGGTCATCTATACCTGGTAGATATCAGTCCTGATATAAAAGATAAGACATTAGTATCTGATACCATGTTATAAAATAATAAGTGGAATGCGAAATGCTACTTCAAATGGAATGGTCTTTTCTTTCTCTCGATATGAGTCCCAAAAATTTTAAGGACTTGACAACATGTTTTTCCCAATAATGACAAACTACCACACACATACACATCTATATATATATATATATATATATATATATATATATATATATATATATATATATATATATATATATATATATATATATATATATATATATATATATATGCTTAAACACACACACACACATATATATATATGCTTAAAATGCATATTAAATATTTACACCTTATATTTAAAACGGCAAAGTTAATTTATCATTATTAAATGAATAGTTGAAAATTTCTCGAGATGATTATAATTCTCTACTATCTAGACTTGTGACAAAGATTATTAAAAAAAGTTATCTCTTTTCAGTTGCCCTTGTTAAATAGTTACTTTTTAATATCCTCCTATGAGATTATGCTAGCATTGTTATCATATTATTTCTTATCACAGAGAGCGTTTACTTTTATCTAGTTTGCTAAATTTGGGCAATGCTCCACTTGTGCAACGTCGCAGAATTTCGGTTTAATAAGCAATTAGTTTTGGAGTAAGTTAAAAATTACTTTCATTTTTACAAATACTTGCGCTTTGTTATAAAACAGCTTACCTTTCACTTACAAAAAAGAATTTTTCTCAAAATATATGAAGAAGGCATTTTTAATGAAGAATTTAATTTGAATCTGGTTATTGCGCAACATCGAATGTACTTGAAGATTGAAAAATGTTATTTCTTACTTTGAAGAAATACTATTATAATATCTTATTACAGAATGCTACAAAACACATCAGCTATGTGTAATTTAAGTTTTAAATTTTAAAATACACATCCTTAGTTATTTTTGTCATCGCTAAATGTTAGTATTAATAACTAATTTCAGCTCAAAATACCGTAAATCATTCATACTACACATAAGCTTTAAAAATAAGATGTATTTTTAATCTATCTGTAAATATGGTATTTCTTGTATCCTATAATTTTTTTATCAGATTAAATAAAAATAATTGTATATATTATTAAAAACAAAAAATTCGTCGCCAGAAATTTATTTTCATTCAATATGAGTGGATATGTTTTACATTACATTTTAGTTAAAGTTGAGTAAAAAACAATTTTCAAACATTGCTCTCCTGCATTATTTCAAATGAATGATTTTCTTCTATATGAAATAACTTTTACAACAAAATTTTATTTTTAAACATGTGAAAAGGATTTGTGATCATGTTAGGTCCTTCGTTGTATTTCAAACAATATGTCATCCTTTTGAAAGAAATAAAAACTGTACTGATAAAATTCTTACTAACATAAATTATAAACATCAAAATATATATAATATGTGCATGAAATTAGGAAATTATTTAAATTGAGCTCATTTAACATTTAAGAAACATTTTTAAATTTATATTACGGGTAAAATTCATTACAGTTGAAATCGAATGTATTTTGTAAATTGTTCATGTACGACGAAACAAAAACTTAGTTATGTAATGATTACAAGCTTATTTGAATAAAAATGGAGAAAATGTTGTAAAAAAAATTGTAAACCTATAAAAAAATTAGTGACATAATTAATTATCATAGGTGATTGTGGCGATATGGGACTGAATATCTGATGTTCTAAAGAATTAAAAACGTTGATGCTTTTGAAACCATACAAAGTACTCTTCTGTTACATTCATATAAGGTACTATTGAATGCGATATACATTAATATTATTGATAGACCAAACTGATCATTATTTTTAAATGACACTCCTGACATTACTCAATCACATATATTAAAGATAAAGACTTTATTCACATATTTCAGTTGTTTTCTGTGGACCCTAGACAGAAACTGTCTCCCAGAGTAATGTTTGGGCGTTGTATTCCATTTCTGTCCACAAAAAGTTTTTTCATTTATTCTGCACAAATATTCTATATATTACAGTGAGAAATTAGTAAGCCTCAAAGGTGAAGAGCTTGAAAAGAAAATATTTTCACGGAAACTGATTGCATACAGAATACCTTCAAGAATATTTAAATTCACTGCATATTCATTTGAATATTTATTGATATGCACCCTCAAAAACATTTTCTATATCAACCATTCTTTAATTAAAATCCAAATGCAATTGTCGTTTAGTTTTTTTTATTTTATAAGATTTTAATTGTACCAAAATTTTATCGTTTAATTTTAGAGTTTTCTCTTTATTACTTTCGTTATTTTTAGAAATGAAAAGGACTTCACCAATAGTATTTCGAAATATCATATATATTATCTAATTTTATTAGTTAATACATTATCGTTTCTCTTAATGACATATAAAAACTAAAATTTATTAAATGTAAGATAAAGTTAGGCGGTTTAAGCTTTAAAGAAAGTAGTTTCTATACAAACAGTATCTATTTTCTTACCATAATGATGACTGCTCCGACAAAGTATTGGAGACAACAAGGTAATTAATGAGATGGTGAAAAATATTTCGGAAGCTTTTCCCATCTGAAACAAATATGTAGTTAAGCAAAAGAAAGGAAAACAATATTTCAATAACAATAAACAAGTAAAATTCTGGATCACCTACAGTGAAAAATTCGCAATATCTTAATAATATTAAATTCGAACTGAGAGTATATTCATCGCATATTCTCTATCATATAACATACAAACATTTTATATAATACACGTTGAAACATAGAGAGCAAGTTATTTATAATATTGTAATTTTGAATAGTTAAATAAATACAAATTTTGCAATAACAAAATATCGTTTTTGCGTTTTTGCAATTGTATTTTTTTTAAGCATTACTAAATTGTCGAAATTTATATCATTCTTATATTTTACATGTTTTACATAAAATATAAAATATATTTTCCTCTAAATAATATAAAATATATATTCTTAAAATTAATAGAAATCACTACAGAGAAAATTAATATTATTTCATAGGTATCCAATTTTGATCTTTTTGTAACAATTATTCTTTTCTTAAAAATTACACGCTTAAGAATATTTGACAAAATCCAAAAATATATATTATGTAAATTTATAGCAAATAATAATTTTTTACGCAGAATTCAAAAATTGAATTTAAGAACCGGTATTGACTATTTTACTATTTTTATAAATAAATGCTAAAGATATTAATGTTGTTTCAAATATAAATATCTTATTTTGTTCATTTTCATAAATTTGTAACTTTCTTAAATCCAATTTTTGGTCAATTTTACTTCAAAGATCTTAGAACTAGACTTCTTAAATGGAAAGAGAATTTTTTTCAACCTATAGTAAAATATGTGGCATGTTATTTTAAATTATATTAAATGCTAAAAATATTAGTTAATTTAAAATTTTATTTAGAGGACAATCAAATAATGGTTACTTATGTATAAAGATGATGTTTACGTACATTAAAATTTCTTTGAAGGTGTAACTAGTAAAATTAATGTAAATTTATTAATGTTTAAAATATCATGAATCCTAAAACACTGTATCCATGTTTGAAAAATGTGACAATGAACTATTGATAAGCTTTACTTTATCATTAACTTTGTACTCAAATAGGACTTTTGATCGAGCTTCAGAACTAACAATAGTATTAAAATAGAAATTTGCTTTGAAATCTTATCTGAAAAACAATATTAATTTAATTCAATTTATTTGATAATTAATTATTACGTGTTACTAGAGAAGATTTAAAATAGCTTTAAATTACTCAATTAATTAAATGTCAGTTTTTATATTTATTTATTGCTTAAAAGTAACATTTCATAGAATAAAATATCTCATTATGAATATATTTATTCTAAAATTGCAGCAAGTGAGGAAAGCAGTTATATGATATGAATGCTTACATAAAAAATCTAGATACTATATTATATAATTTTTGCAATATTATTAAATACCATACAATTTCTGTTTTGATTTTAAACCAGACAATAATTTATGATGATATTATTTAATGTTCTTACCTTTAAACAACGTTTTTCAAGCAATTGGTGGATAAGGTGTTTAGGTGAGATTAATTGAATGTTGAAATTTGTTTCAGTATCATTCACTATTTACATTTTTTGTAGGAAATGTACTTTTTTATTGGTCAAAAAATGCGCATAAAAATGTTACATCCGCTTTCACTTCAGCTGTCTTTCACCAGTAGCAGTTCTAATTTTGATAAAAGTTATCTTTCCACATTTGCATCATTTGAGAATGTAACTGTCCTTGTACTTACCTGTGACTGATAAGATTAAAAGAAATAAAGATAAAATAATATTGTGTTAGCTAGAGCTTCAGTGGCAACCACTATTCTTGCTTTTCTCCCTAAGTTAATGCTTATTAAAACTGTCATTTATAAATTCAAACGTTAGATTTAATATTTAATTGAAGTGCAACAGAAATCTTTAAGATGTGAACTGAAAGCAATGGAACCATGGAAAAAATGATAAAACTTATTGACAAGATTAATAAGACTTATCAGTCCCTTTAATGCCTTAATTTGGCAATACAACTTAATTTTTTTTAAATATATTATTTTTTTGTATAAATGTAAAGCATTTAGTATATTTAAATGAAGGAACAAAATTATAAATTTTTGAATGTGACTATTGTTATATAAGGTATCCTGTTTCGTTAGCCTTAGAGCTTGAAAGTATAAACAGTAAGATGATAATAAAATATAAAATTATAACTTTTTTGAATTAAATAAATTGTTTCATTTCAGTTAAATTTTGTAATTATTGTGTTTATATTTTCGAGATATGCAATTGAAATGATTGAATTCACTAAGGAATTACATTATATTTATTTGTGCTTTTATTTCTGTTTTTAGGGTTTCTCTTTTTAGTATGACTTTTCTTAAAATATTTGTATAAGTAATACCTACTGCAGAAAAAAAACAGGAATTAACTTTTAAATAATCGTTTTTTTTTAGTAAAGATAAATATATTATAATATTTAAAGTTTTAATAATCGATAATTAATGTGAATAGATTATTTTAAGATTTTCATTCATCTTAAAAAAATCATTCATATTAATTTGATTAAAGTATTACAATAATGTATGAGAATTTAGTATTTTTGTTCTTATAACAAAAACTATTTGGTTAAAAATAATTTCTTTTTATATGCTAAAGCTATCCTTTTACAATTGCTTTTTTAATTTACGTTCTAAATTTTGTTATCAAATGCAACCTATAGTTACATGAATTTTCCTATCTAATGCACTTTATCATAAATATATTAAATACTAAAATTTCTAATATTTAATATATTTATGAATGATGGAAGAAATAATTCCTGATTTTACCTACATTTTAATTAATCATTATATTTTTCAATAATTATTATTCTTACTTGTTTTTGAATGTTTTATCCCCTAGCATGAAATATTTTTATTTAGTACTGTTTATATACCGTGAGAAATACTCAATTGGATGTATATTTTTCATATCATCAAGCAATGAACTGTAAATTATAATACATAAACTATGATCATATATTAATCAAATCTTCAGTCAGGAGGATTAAGTTGCAGCTTAAGCAGAAGAAAATGCGCAATAATAAGATAAAGTACAGTATTTTCTTTCAAATAAGATATCTTTATTTTTATTTTCATTTGTTAAAATATCTAATTGGTATATTTTAGGAATGTAAAATATATAATAACATTTTAAAAATTGATTTGAAAAGATATTTCAATACTTTATTAACTTTATGTAGACAATTAGATCCTACATTATTTAAAAGCAGCTTTAAAAATAATTAATTATTTATATATTCCAATAAAAAAGCCAACTCATCATTGTTATGAATTTTATCTTCATATTTTAGATATCATTAAAGTTTTAAATAGGAAAAAAGGAGGGCAAGAAGCGAATGTTATGTAGTGAAACGTAAGCGAATACTTATTTACAATGAAGTGATTCTGCTCATAAGAGATAAGTATTGACTTTTGGCAATGAGGGAAAAATATATTTCAGGAGACAATCTGACAGGAAAAGTAAAACAAATAAAAGATAAAATATAACTTAAATAGAAAAAAAAGGAAGATTTTTATTCATTGTGTACTTTTCCAAGAATATCATTGAAAATAAATTTTTCGTTTTTCATAAGAACAGTTTTTATTCCAAAAGTATATTTTGTAATTCAAAAAATGTATTAATATTCATATTTATATCAATGTCTGTTAACAAATGCAACTATTTTACTCAAAGAAACAAGCAATAACATAACTAAATCTAGATAAGTAAAATGTAGCTGGAAATATCTCCCAAATTTGAATTTAAATTTTTTATATGTTTTAAATGTTGCAAAACACAAAGTGATTTTTAATTATTTTAGCAACTGCAGTTTACTTTTGGAAATATATTCATAAAATATTTGAAAATAAACATCATAAAAATTATAAATTTATTTGAAAAGTATTCGGTTTATCTATGATTAGAAACTGGGAAATTAAAACTTAATTTACATAAATTATTTTTGAGGGCTTTTAGTTCAAAGGAAAAATTTACAGTAATGAAAAACATACTAACTTGTTTAAATACATTATATTTACATAATTAACACAAATAATCACTTTATTTTACTTAAATGAAAATTTGGAATAAAAATGTAATTCAATGTACTGTATGAGTTCATTATAAAAAATTAATTTTTAGAAATTTTAAAGCAGACATTCAGAAGAATCTTTATCTCTTTTATATAGAATACTAGCGTATATAATTTTTAATTATTAATAACATAACAGCACATATTTTAAACATATTAACTATAATTTAGCTGAAAGTATTTTTAAATTTATTTAAATTTTATATTTCCATTTCAATACTGCTATATATTTCTATCGTGCATTCATATACATTAGGCTTAAAAATGGAATTTACGTTGTGTCTAGCGAATTATAGGAAGCAGTATAAGCCTTATATATTATCTTATTATACTGCAATATATCTAAATGACTATATTTAAATAAGTCATTTAGATATTTAACGTAAAAAGTAAGTTTTTTTTAGTCTCTATTTTCGTATGTTTATATTTTGATATGTTAGTTTTTATTCTTGTATCTTTACATAAACAGGGTGATATTTTTTAAAGTGGCAATGCTTGGAGTGCCTTGTAGCGCGATCTAATTGCCGAAATGGCACCAAACTTGGTAATAAGACTAATCAAGATATAGGAAAAACATTTCCGTGAAAAAAAAGTTTAGTACCAAAAATCTCTGATAGGTCATTTTGTGGCGCTTTGTAATGTATAAAATGTGAGAAAAGAAAAATACTAATATAATCGTACAGTTAAATTATTAATGTGTGTTTATTAACTACATTTACTTCCCCTGTGAGGAATTAGAACACATTCAATGTGAGCACCGTTCATATTCAATGTGAGCAATTTTCAATTATTATGTACAAATTTGTACAGATTTATTGAAAATACGTTTATATAATGCACCAAATGCTATAGAAGAAAATGTATTTTGCCAAAGTTATTTTTTGAGGATAAATCTCATTATTATAAATTGCGAAAATATGCGCATTTATAGGAATTTAATAGTAATGAAAAGATTAATTTATACAGAAAATTTTGTGTCCTAATGAGTAAAGGTTTTATATAAATTTATATCAATTTTGCATAGAAGAAAATGGAATACTTTCGATTTCACAATATTAGACTACAAATAATTAAAATGTTACTCTCTAAAATCTCAATAATTAGAAAATAAAATGAAAAATCTTTTATTTTATAATGTAAATAAGTCGTTTACATTAAGTATAATATTGGTCTAAGATTTTTACTTTCTTTTTTTTTTTGTTCTACTAATTATAAATGGATGGAAATTGCATGCACTCACAGCTTTCAATCGTTTAAGTGGTTAAGCCGGAACATTTTTGTAGATTAGCGATAACAAGCGTTATCTCTGTTTCTGAGAGAAAACAAACGGGTATCGAATATAGGTGAATTAGGCATCACACTTGTGGGTAACTGCGCATTTGAAGCTCAAGCCAGTAACTTTTATTTTGGCGTAAGTTCTAATATTGTTGATTGCGTATGGAAAGATTGCTTACATATAGCATCATCTTGAATAGTAAGGAAATCATTAAAATACAGCCTGAAACGAGCTGTATTTTAATGATTTCGTAAATTATTTCAACAACTAAAAAAGTGTACAATTTTTACAGACTGACATGCTTTTAATGATGATTGGAAGTATTTTAGTACCATTGTTAAAAGTAAGCTAGTGTGTCTTACTTGCTATGAAGTTGCAGTAATATTCAAGACTATAACATTTCAATAAAATTCATTTCTAAGCATAAGAATTCCAATTACGTAGCAAAAATCTGAAAAGGATTATTTCTTAAAAATAAAGACTTTGTAAAAAATTATCATGCAGACAACATTACTTCAATAAGGTAAACAGTACTCAAGAAGCAACCAAGCATACAACTAACATCGTAGCATATAATATTGCTCAAAACACTAAAGTTCTCAGTTGTGGGCAGTTCCTTAAACAATACACTTTCTAAGTTTAGGGTGTCTTCTGTTGTGATAAGAAAAATACTTTTGTGACTGTAAGCTTATTTCGAAAAATTGTGACTTCCAGAATCGAAGCCATCGATAAAACCTGGACATCACAACTAGAGTCAAAGATTAGTCACTTTAAATTTTGTTCCATAGCTATGGATGAAAGCACTGATATAAATAATACAGCTGAACCAGTATTATTTACCAAATGTGTAAATGAGAGCTTTGAAATTACCGAGGAACTGGTGTGCATAGTTTCTTTAAAGAAAACTGCAATGGGATGCGATAATTTTGATGAATTTAAGGAAGGGATTTTAACTTTGAAAGTACAAATTACAAATCTATCTAATATATATATATATATATATATATATATATATATATGGCAAATGGAGACCAAAATAGGACAGGAAGAAAAAGCTAGATTTATTAAATTCCTTAATCAAAACAATTCTCTTTATTGTGTGTGTGTGCAATACGCTGTGTAAATTTTCATTGAATATAAAACCCGTAATTGATGCAGATGGGAAGATTTTAAATGCTATTCTATTTCGTGAACTTACGGGCAATTTTGCGATTTTTTTCAGTCTGAGAAATCTGAATATTATTATAAACAGCATTGCATGGAAGGAAACTGGCTTAGTGATGGATGGATTCTTAAGCGAATTAGGCAGCTGAAAAACGATATCGTTCCGTTCTTTTATGAGTTTTGTAGATTGATAAATATTGTAAAATACAAACTGACTTTTGGACTTTTTATTTTGTGTAGATATAATTTGTCATAATGACGAGTTAAATATCAAGATGCAAGGGAAAAGTCAATTCAGTGGCGATATTTCGGCCCATCTCGAAGCTTTTAAACTATAATTTAATCTGTTTGCTGATAGGCTTGCTAAGTATCGCTTGTTTCATTTCACGAGATTAAATTCAATATTCTCAGTAAATAAAGAAAAGCTTGAGAATTTTGAATATTGGTTGAAAAAACAGCATTTTGGGTTGGAAAGCGGATTTTGAGATTTGAATACCATTCAAACAGAATTGAATATTTTTGCAAAGTCTTTCAGTGTAAATTGTGCAGCAGAGTAGTCAGATTTAATCACGAATTCATTGAGTTGAAATTTAAAAATCATTTCAAACATTTGTTTCTAAATATACCTATGTTAGATACCTATCTATCTTATAACTCATACCTATCTTATGACTCATTATCTCATCAATATACCTATCTTATAACTCATTATCGAAAACAAATTTTCCAAATCTATTATACACGCTCAGAAAATCAGAGATAATCTTACTTCATTTTATGTATGTAAATGAATGTTTCCAACAATCAACCTTAGAAAGATTTATTTTAGATGTAGACTGACAGATGAATATTTAAACTTGTTTTTTAGAATAAGTACACATCTCCCTTCGAACTACAAAATAAGGAATTTTTAAAAATAAAATTGGAATTTCATTCCTCTTATTAACATAGTTAACATTTTGTAATACTTGTAAATTGTTTTATAAAATTAAAAAAATTATATTGGTCCACCAAATATATATATATATATATTTTGATTTTTTCCCGTGAGCAGAAAAGTTGTTCCTTATCCCTGCTCTAGATACCTTATTCCCAAATGTAATTTAAGTATGACTGTATATCAATGATGAGTACCAAAGAAAATTTTAAGTGACATTCAGCAAGTGAAAAACACTATATTTATTAAAATCTATCTATAATTGATTATAAAATCTTTCTATCTTATTCCACAACGCATATTTATAAATATTTGAAAAATTCTGGTTATATATTGCTTAGGTTATTTTCGTGATACTCACTTATTTTTGATATACTTGCAACTTTATATCTGAATATATTAAAAGTTGAAAAAGAAAATATTTAGCAAATACATTTTTATTTAGAGAATAATGGTCAACACCATGTTTTTAATTATTGTCTCCCAGAAATAATTAATATGCTTGAAAAATAAATAAAAAGGATAAAAGATGATCAAAAAAAAATGTTTTTGCTAACTAATTTGGTAAATTTCAATTTGTCAAGCTCTAAATTCATTTCCCTTTTAAACTAGAATGTTTAAAAATTATGAGTGTATTACAGACACTATCTTAAAGGAATTTACTGCACACACATATAGTTACTCTATTTGCATTAACAATGAAACAAAGACTGTGAACTAGTTTTCAACCTTTACAGCCACCTATTAATAAACTTCATACATGGTTTTAAAACTGGTTCAATAGAATTTCGTAGTTACCGAAGAAAATATAAATGAATTTTATATTTCTGGCATTTTTAATTTCATATTTTTCTCAAACATACAGTCTAGTTTTAGGCAGACTGCACTTAATATAAATTATTATTACATTATAAAAAGAAAGATAAAAAGATTCAATTTCTTATTAAATAATTCATTAGAATCAAGTTTAATTTAGAAATCAGATACTTTATCTTTAAATCCATATAAAATTTATAATTTTAAACTCATTTTTTTCTGTATTATTTATGCAATTTATAGTGCAAGAACTTTAAATTACACCAGAAATTTTAATGTACCATAGTGAAAGCACAATATAATCATCATGCAACTTGTTTGCCATACCGAAAAAAAATAAAATATATCTTAGCGACACTTTGCTTAAACAGAGAGAAAAGGTAAGAGATAAGAATATTAAGAACACGAAGTTTTGAAAATAAGTCAACTTCTTAAGTTCTTTTATTATTAGTTTAAGATAATATTCAGATAATACATCCTTTTCACAAATTTCTATTGAATACATCATTCTTTTGATTCTAAAAATCATTTGATTAATGCATACCTGCAGTTCAAAGATTTTGTTTTATGAAGTTCTCACTAAAAATGATAGAGAATCTTATTTATCTTAAAGAAAGTAATGATATCAGGATCTATAATTATTTTTCATGTACGATTTTCCATTTGAATTTCATTTATGCCTAAAACTTATATTAGAAACTTTAGATCATTTCAGATCTATTTAAAAATATGCAGAACCGCGTGTTAAAGATGAAAAAAAAATTATTCAAATGTTTTTAGACGAAGTTGCAATATTACATTTCTCCTTATCTTTATCATGTAAATTCTAATTTAAAGTACAGAATTACCTATACACAAACAATGAAATAGTTCTTTAAGATTCATTTCCAATTCATGGATTAGTATTCAATATAACATTAACCCCCACTGTGAAGAAATCTGATTCAACAACATAGAGAGATCTAAAAGATTTGAAATAAGTCACAAAAGCTAAAAATACCACAAGTCTCAAAACAGATGAATAAATATTTGTTTTTCTTGAAGCTTAACAATAGACTTCTATACTATACTTGAAGCTTAACAATAGACTACTTTGTCATGTAAATTCGCACAAATAATAAGGCAAAAGCAGTTAACAGTTACTGGACTCTACAGTTATTATATATTGTATTTTAAGCACGCTTTCTTAAACCATTTTCTACTTTGCTTTCTAAAGATGCTAATTTAAAATTCTTTTTTTGAGTGATGTTATTAAATTTCCACATATGAAGTATTTTGGCAAAAGCATTTCACATCAAGAAAAGTTTCATATCTGTTTTAGTCTTGAGGAATACGTAAATTAACTTATAAAACCATTTTTTGAAATATTTGATTTCTTTCAAAAATTGAATATCTACTTAAATTTTAAAAATATTAAAATCCACAAAACTTCTTATTCATAGTACTTTTATTTAATAGTAAGTTTATATATGTTAATACTTAGTTGTAAATTTGTGTATTAATAATAATAGATGATCATCTTTAATTACGAAGATTGTTTTCCGTAAAAAAATCTTCAAATATAGGTTTACAGTATCAAATATAACCCTTTAGACAAATATTTCTTAAAGCAGATATAGTGACAAAAGTGTTTGTTTCACTCATGAAAGAAATGAAAATCATTCGCAAAAATACATCTATCGTCTATGTTATACCAGTTATAACATAAATGTAGCTATAATATCTAACTGCTATTCCGGAAATTGTTTTGACAATTTTAAATTAAGTATTAGAACTTGGCGCACATATTTGTTGGTTCAGATAGAAAATGCGTGTTAAATAAAATGAATTGATGCAATAATGTCTCCAAAATAAAATATTGTTCTTAGTATAAAAAATTTGTTTTAATGAATAGTTTGATATGGATTCATTTGACTAATGTCAAGAAGTCTTCATATGAAGTAGTTCATGTAATCGTGTGTAAAATAGGTTTTTGTAGTTAATGTAGTAACAATAATGTTAAAATATGACAATATTTAATAAATTTTAAATAAAACTAGTTAATGAAGTTTCTTGCCGTAAATGTGTTCTTATATGTAATTCAAAAGTATTCGCAAAAAATGTCTTAATACTTGCTTATCTGAATTTTAGAAAATTTTGGAAATTAATTAATTGATAATTTAACACCCACACTTATACTGAAAATATATTTTATAAAATTAATTTTTTAGATACCTTTATTTAATTTCATTGTTTATAATGTCGTCTACTAAAACATAAATTTTGAATATTTAAAAATGGTATTGCTTGAAAAATATATCATAAGATGATTTTACTAGATAAACGTTGATTCGGAATAAATTGAGCGGGTTTGCAATTTATAAGCTAATCTGTATGCATAAACCATCCATCTCTTACACGTAAAATTTTAAAATATTCTAATTTAAATTGTAAAACAAATTTTTCTGTAAATAGGAAATCAAAATTTCACTTGGTTCTTGTGGTCATAACGGGTATTTTTCCAGTTCAAAGAACACAAATGGCTGAAAATTATTGGTTTTAACAAATAAATAATTTCCCACAGTTTCTTTTAAGATCATAAATATAATGTATATATATATATATATTTAATTATTTGAAATTGTGAACTCAACCCACACACATAAAGATATCATAGAGAGGCATTTTTTAGACAGTAATCAAATTAAAAATATCTGAAGAACGATTAAAAGCTTTTCCTTAAAGCTTACCTTTCAGAAAATAGAATATTTATACATTTTTGTGTAAAATTATCATAAAAGAAATTTTTTTAATAATGTGTCATGAAACGAAATTTTTCTTGAAACAAAAGAGTGCATTAAATATAACTGAATTTTTCCATTTATATTTACAATTATCTATCAAAAATATTTTTTCTGCATATATTTCTTTTCTTATACGCACTGCAGATCATTAGAAAACCAAACAAGGAAATATTAAAACTAAATCGAGCATCGTATAACAACGAAGTATGTTGAAACTATGTTGGAATTAGTAATATTTTTGCGAAAATTAGAAACTGTTGCAAAATATCTCATTTTTAAATGAAATTGACTTTAGATATGCTGTTCAAAAAGAATTTTTCTATTACGTATCTGTATTATGCATAACAGAATTGATCTTATATGCATGCGAAAATTGTATTCAGAAGGGGATATTCTTTCCTCTGTTACCAGACGTAATTGATAGAATAAATATTTGTAGTGAATTGGTTGGCTAAAGAAAAATGAAATTTGGTTCTCTGAAAGCAAAATGGACACACACACATTTCTGGCAATTTCAGCATTAAATTGTTGCATTAATAAATATTGTTGATGATTATCGTTTATCACAAAATATTATCTTGTTAAAATGATAATATTTTCTTACAACTATCTTGTCAAAATGTAACTTCCAGGATTAAATCATTCCTTGAAAGTAAGGAAGGAAGGAGTATAAAAATCTTATATATATATATATATATATATATATATATATATATATATATATATATATATATATATATATATATATATATATATATATATATATATATATATATATATATATATATAAATAATATATATATATATATATATATATGTATATATATATATATATATATATATAAATATATATATATATATATGTATATATATATATATATATATATATATATATATATATATATATATATATATATATATATATATATATATATATATATATATATATATATATATATATATATATATATATATATATATACTCATGTGAGGCAATAGTTAGTTTTTATTATAGCTCAATAACTCCCTGCATAGAAACACTTTTATACATTGTTTCAATTACCTGAGAAACTTCATCGAAAGTGTCTCATAGGCTCACTCTGGATATGTGTAGGGTGCCGCAAAGAGAAATGTGATTCTTTCGAAAACACAAAGTGGTGTAACTCTAGTGCCTATCTGTACCAATTCATATTTCTGTTTTTTATACACACTTAAAACTGAGATAGACTCTTTACTATATTTCTGTTTGTAATTTGAATGCTAATAAAATACATTAAGTATTCCAATGTAAGGTAGAAATATAAGTTTTTGAATTTATATGTTGAATACAGGGAAAAGTAATGAGAAATACTTATAATGATTTTTCACAAATTATGTTTGTGAATGGTGACTCATAGGTATAACAGTCATTTTGTAAACATTTGATAGGTCGATATATGGCGTTATAGTTAAATTCTCTTAAAATTCGCTAATAATTATTGAATAAAACTAATATAACATTTAAAATTTCTTACTTGACAGAATTAAGATGAGAAAAAAGTACTGGGGGTTTCGTTTTAATATTCGTTTCTTTTATAAACAAGTTGTTTTATATGTATTTCATAACATCTGTCATATTAGAAGCGTACAAATTCTCAAATGTTGAACAACTTAATAATCCTTCACTCAATGATAAAATAAAATTATTTACTCACTTATTTTTTAAAATAGAATGACAGTTTTATATTTGCACAAGACTGAGCTAAAGCAATTTTTATTATTCAATATTACTGTCACTTAAAATTAATTACAAATTTTTTGTCAATTTTTAACAGAGATAAATAACAATTTAATATCCATAAAATATTTATTCGTTAAGACATGAATGACCCATCTTGATTATATATATATATATATATATATATATATATATATATATATAGAGCATTATTCAAACGATGTTAAGGAAGTAAACAGTTAACCTTTTGCAGAAATAAATAATTTATCACATTATTTAAATGAAATTAAATCTCTTTACATATTCTTCTATCGATTTAACTGTATCAAATATATATATATATATATATATATATATATATATATATATATATATATATATATATATATATATATATATATATATATATATATATATATATATATATATATATATATATATATATATATATATAATATATACATTTTTTTTATTATTTTTATAATAAATATTTGTCGATTAAATTTTGTATCTAACAAGTATAAAAATATTTGAGAGCTGTTTACATGCAATTTTTCTGACTGAAATGTATTTTAGATATTATGATTACACTCAACATTTTTGTATCACACGTTTCATATGAATTATCTATTATTTGATCTCAGTTTATCAATATCTCGCCCTAAACAAACAATTCCATCATAATGTCACTATAACAAATAATTCGTAAAAGCGAAGTTCGCTCCTTTTGTCTGCGGTGTTATCAATGAAAAACAAAAGTTCAAATGAACTGTTGTTTCTTTTCAATAGATAAGTCTCACCATCCTGAATTTGAGAGAATAGAGATTATTCTTCCACAGAATTCACCTGTCTTATCCTATCACTTTATCATCATTACTTATCTTATTATCATTACTTTATCTCTCCTTGGTTAATTGTATTGTAATTTATAAGAAAATGTGTCTCTTTCCTTTTAATAATAAATTGTGACGAAACTGGGAAGTTTAGAAATTACCTTAAAACTTGCAAAGTTATCAATTCAAAAAAAAAAAAAAATTTTAAATTTTGTAGAAAAGATTTTATTCTGTGCACTTATGAGCAAAGTAATATGTCATTCTCATTGATGGTAATTTTATGTTTCATAATATCTTTAAGAATTCGTAATTATTAGTATTTTGTTTCCTAAAGAGGATTATATTAACTTGGATTATGCTGCTTCATTTATTATGTCTCTTAACATCTAACAGTAAATTACCTCTTCTATTAGGAGTTAAGGGAATTTACTAAAGGCAAACAATTTTGTAATTAATGTAATATAAGTGAAAAGGCTGTACTATAATGGCCAAATAAAAGCAAATTTAAATTTGCTTGTATTTTATTCCGCTGAAAATTCTAATGAAAAATACTAATTGAGTATGAGAAAATATTTGGAGTTATTATTATAAAATATACTGAGAAAGACATTTCTTTCAATAATGATTTTAAAAACGTATATATGATTAAATAACTACAATGTATATTATATTATTAAAGAGTGTTATAAGTAAAAAATGGAAAGATTTGAAATTTCTTTAATTTTACTATTTATAAAGGTAAAAATAATTTTCGGATTTAAAATGCAATATTAAATATACATTATGTCAATTGTATATCTAAAAAGAATTTTAATAATTTTAGTTATTCAATGATCCCATGATGTACTTTTTGTACTCCTGAAACACTTTCAAATTAATATAAAAAGACTTATGTAATAGCTCTTAAGATATTTAAATAACAACAAGCTAAATATAAATTTTTATATAAATTTTTCTTAAAGAAGTAATTTATTAAAAGGAATTTTTAATATAACTGGAGAAATTTAATAAATTTTTTTCAACTTAAGTTTTTACTTTGAATGACTTTAAGGTATTTATATTTTTACTGAATTTAATTTCCATTTTAAATTACAAATTTGAATAATAAAGTACAAAATTAAAAGGTTGCTCAAAAGCTATAAAAACAATTTTAAGCTAAAAAAAATATTTTTCCTTAGAATTTCTCTAATTTTCAACATTTATTACTGACAAATCATCAAAATAATTGCTGCAAACTAAGATTCTTTTTTATCTTTTTAAAATGAATACTTAAATCAAAGGTTTATAAAACTTTTTAATCTGCTTGAAAAGTAAAATTTTAATTAGGTGGTCGAGATAAATTAAAAGTTTCCAATTCTGCTTAAATATTGTATACTGGCAAATCATGGATTTTAATGCTTACATTTAAAAATTATTTTGATAAAAATGATATTAATTACCACTACTGATTATATAAAAATTATATACAAAAATGATAGCGTATATATCTCTGTTTTAGGTAACCGAGGGAAACAATTGCATGATGTGGCAATATAAACCCTAAATTTTCACAATTAGAAACTGAGCAAACAGAAAATAAACCATAAAATGTTTATTTCAGTTCACTCCTAAGTGCACACAACTCAAACTTTTGCTAATATAATTAATGGCACAAATCACAGATTAACTTCCAATTATTAAATTATATTTTATCATTCATAAACTTTAGAACTTCAGGGCAGTTCTTGAGGTGAACGGCATCCATATCATCATGTTTGCACAATGGACAACGAGCAGAGTCCATTACACCTATTCTATGCAGATGCATTTGTAGATAGTCATGCCCTGTTGTTACTCAGAAACAAGCGACACCAACAGCTCGTGGTAAGGAGCCAGGAATTTTATTATTTACATCAAGTAGAGTTCAGTTTTCCATTGCCTGTCCATATATATATTATCACTTTCAAAGGATATTGATGTTTTTTGTTATATTTTGGTTATCACCTGACGTCCAATCTTCTGGAGTTCACCGTTTTGATTTATCAGTAAAAGTAAATACATCTATAGTATGAAGCATCAAATAAAAGTCGTCAATTACATGTGTGAATTAAAGATATATTATATACTTTTAGAATACATTGTCCTAAGATAGGCACGTGGAAATTCTCTTCAATTGCAAAATGAAGTTCTTTTTTTATTTCTCTCTCTATAGGAAAATGATATTTTCCACAATCACATTCTAATTATAAGAAAAATTTCTCTATTATCATTATTGATAAATTATAATATATGCAAGGAATGTGCAAAAATAAATTCATTAATGGCAATATAGAAGATTTTATAAATTTCTTACTATGAGTTTCGCAAATAACTTTGTTTCCTAATTTGGTTGTTTGTAACATAGCATTCCGTTGTTTTTTACTTTCTAAAATGACAATAAAGTATTGTTCACTTAAATTTTCTGCTTACACAAAATGCTCACATTTATTCTCAATGTTAATTGCTTATCGCTAATAATGGATAGGTGGGTGGATTTTACAATCTTTTTTTTTAAATTTGTAATTAGGTTGATTAAAAATATTTCTCGAAAAATTTATATGAAATTAGTATTATTTTATATAAAATATATATATTAGAAGCTGAGTAAACAGAAAATAAATTTTCTAACTAAATTAATAAATTAAGTTAGAAATTAATCAAATACTGAATGATTCTTAAATGCACATACACTCATAATTTCTTATATTTTTATTCTGCATTATTTTTATTGTATATGTTGCATACATATACAAGCTAAATGTTGCATACTAAAATGTTTGGGATTATTAATTTTAAAATTCATATAATAAGGATAATGGTTTTACTATTAATTTCATTGTTAACTAATAATGAAAAGTTTAAAAGGAAACATCTTTTTAGGATGAATTCACGTTTTTAAGATTTTAAATTTGTATATATTTTTTTCAGCATTGGGTTATAAACCTCTATAAAGGTTTTACTATATAGTATTTGTTATTGATAATTTTTTGCAAAGCTATTAGATAACTAAATCATCCATTCATATCCCAAATTTTTGAGGCTAAAATCTCATCTTGCCATTTAGCATTTACCTTTTACACATTTTCGAGGAGTTTAAATTTTTGCCGTCTTCTTTGTAGACTGACAATTTGATTGTGTATGAGGTTTCACCTATTGCTATATATCACATAAAAATCATTTTTAGAATGATATATCTCATATCAACATTATATATATCGTCAGCGTCTTGGTTTTGGTTCATTGAGGCAAATGTAGAATTGACTTAATGTAGAATATTCTCATGCAAAAAATTGCATTTGAAGTTTTGAACACACAACACTGATTTTTTAAGGTGAATGCGATTTCAATTTTTGCTGAAAACTATTTTGTGGGTTTATTTTATGTTTTCCATAAAAACTAGAGAGTTTGGGGAACAATTGCTTCAGTATTATTTGTTTTTAAACAATCGTATTTAGAATAACTGAGAAACTACTTTTTTCTGTTTGTCTTGATGAAATAAAATCCAAAAGACTCCTTAACCCTTGCTTTACTTGACAATATTTTCTCATTGAAAATCAATGCTTTGGAAAGGTATAAGAAATAGATTTTCACATTATTTTGAAATTCATTGAATTAGTTTTACAGAAACATCTGTAAATTGTGAATAAAATTCATGAAGTCTTGCTGTTGTAGAGCTCAGTATATTTTAAAATATTATCAGTTCTTGATTTGTGACATCTACGTGACAATCTACAAACAGAATGAGTGATGTAGTACTGATTTTTATATTATAATTAGTAATCATAGTTATTCTCATTCAGATGTTATTTTCAAGTACGATAAAATGTATTTTATTTATAATATATTTTTATATTTTCACAATATTGATAATTGAATTTAGCAAACCTAATTAAAAGAAATGAATTTACCAAAGCTAAAATTGAGAGGGGAATTATTATTTTTTCTGAACTCTGTTCATTATATCCGAAGGAATTTTTTAAACCTACAATTTAAACTTTAAATAAGTTGCAGAAAACTAGCATCTATGTTTTTTAATATGTCATTACAATTCAAATAAACAGTAAAAAATTTAAAGCAATAGCACATAATATAATTATTTAATTAAAAATCTTATTTATATAAGAAATAATAGGACATTTTTAAGAGTGTATAAATCCAAAGATATAATTAATATAAGCTTGTTTAAAAAAGATGTTTCTCTTAATAACTGATTAAAATTGTATGAATATTAAAATATTAAAATACTTTGAACATAGCAGTCGTTATATTTTTTCCATGTCTGATGATGTATGACATACTGTTTAAGATAATTGATTGATTGATTAAGAAAATAGATTACGTTCATAAATACACTTATATTTCCTCACAAAAAGAAATCCCTATGAGTAATATTCATACAATGTTATAAAGATTGTGATTATAACAAAGCATTGAATTGAAAAAAAAAAACTATATTTTACTCTGGCTAAAAATAATTTCACCTTTTAAGGCATTATTATTTATAAAGAGTAAAATATGTATATTCCAACCTTAGATATGAAACCGTTTGAACAATAAAATGAAAACTTTTTTTGTTCTTATTGATAACATAATCAATTGTTTTGAAAGAAGTGATTACGACATTGTCAACTGTTTCAGGAGTTTATTTCGTAACTACATATTTTCTTATACATTTAAATAATGTCTTTTTGTTACTTCAATCCAACGAAATTATTTTAGAAAATCTTAAGGAGTTTTCTACAAAATTTCTAAGACTTAAATTTCTATTTTTGGATGTATGTTGCATTTCATTCTCTTCAAACTCCATTTCGATACATTTACATTGCCTTACTCTTTAAAATAATATGCATTATCTCTTACTTGAATGCCTTATTTAAAACGATAAAGCAAATTATTCTTACACTTTGCAAATTATTATATTAGTAAGTTGTTAAGGCCACATATCATATATAAAGAATTAAATTTAATTTTTTATAAAGATTATAAAGTGATGAGTTTAATTATTTAAATTATAATATGAAATAAAATTGCTTTTACATTTCTTAGTAAACTCGATAAGTCAACATTTTGTTGTTATTGATTAAAAAGTCAGCATAAGTCAACAGTTGAAGGAACTAAGGTACCTTTAACAGAAAATCGAAAACAAATACAGAACAAGAGTTTCAGGGAGTGCAAATAGGGAGCCTAAGCGCTATAATTGAGTGAAGATGCCATCTGTATTTCAAAACTATTTGATTAATTAACAAACTTAATGAAGTAGAGATTACATTACTTTGAATCATATGGAAAAAATCGACGGTTTTATAAATTAAAAGAAATTTGTCAATGATATATTTTGCTTTAATATATTTTTTTTTACTGAAATATTCTGTTGTTAAATTTTTATATTTAATTTTTTTTAATAGACAACCATTAAAATTATTAAGTTACAGGAAACGATTTTAAAAATCTTTATTCTTACAGCTAAAATAATATTTTTACTGATCATACCGGAAAACATTATTTAGTGCTTGTAATAACAAACAAACCTTAAAATATTGTATAAATTACAATTTGAGTAAAAGGTGGATAAATAATGTAAGCTATAATGATATAATAATATATACAAATGAAAAAAGTATAACTAAACATTTTACTCCATGTGTACATAACGCATCTATATATGTATAAATGTAAATATAGATATAAGCATAGACATACTTATGAAATCTGTGTATATTTTACACTACTGTATTGAATGCATATATAAAAAATAAATATACATTTCATTTATTTATTAATGATTTAATTACTACATTTATAAGTTTTCAGATTAGTTATTCTTTGTTGAAAGTAATGCAGTCATTGATAGTATTGTAATTTTAACATGTAAGTAAAAGTAAGTTAGAATATTTTGAAAAAAAAATACTTTCAGTTTTTATTGTCAATAAAATCAACACTTCAAATAGAAACATTTTTAACATATCTGATATTTTCAGGCAAGGTTTAGGTTCTTGACATAACATGGTTGTGGTGGTGCTTGTTGATTTACTTGGTTCCACTGATATATTGGTTGTTGTGGACATTCCCCAGTATAAGGAGCAGGATTTGGTAGTGAATATGGCGGTGGTCGGTCCTGAGGATTGTATTCACTGTAAGGTTCTGTTAAACGCTGAGCCTGAGGTGTTCCAGAAGATGTTCTGATCAAACCAATGACAGGAATAAAAAAATTTCTTCTACATTTGTAATAGTAACAAATGATTGCAATAACCAATATAACAAAAACTGATGCACTTATTGCTACACCAATATAAAATTGCTTTTGCATTTCTGATGACCAGAAGCCACTAGGTTTCGGAATATCAAAATCATCAGAATGAGTAAAACCAAGCTTATCTTCACGGGTAAAACCAAACTTTTCTTCACGGGTAAAGTCAAAATCCCAATCTAAATCTAAAATTGACGAAAAATTATGTGTTAAGCTAAGTTCATTTAACAAACAATTTTACAATTTTAAAATAAAAAAATAAGTACAAAATGTATTCAAATTTTATATTTGAGCATATTTACAGAAATTTAAATATACCATGATTGTGTCTAGAGTGAAATAATTAAACATTTAGTATTTATACACACAAACACATTATATATATATATATATATATATATATATATATATATATATATATATATATATATATATATATATATATATATATATATATATATATATATATATATACATACATACATATATATATATATATATATATATTGTTTTGTTAAAACTGTAAAATACAGTAACTAAATTCACTATAGAATAGGTATATTTATTACAAAAATATAAGACAGAAAAATAAAATAAATGGATGAGAATTTTTTCCATCTTGTAACACAGTAAAATAAACATATTGACTGATTCAATGGAAATACAACTAAATACATATAGAAGCCTTTAGGAACTCAAAATTTCACTTGTCTGATTTTTTGAATTAATCTATATCAGTAATGCACTTTTAAACAATGCAAATTTTCCTAATTAATTTCTTGAGTCTTGCGAATCAAATATACGTAATATTTTCCAAAGAAATTTTTAACAATTAAAGGTAAATGACTACAGACCCGTATGGGATTGGCGCGATTTCAAATTTTAACGCCAAGCACTCTAAAGGTCTGTCGCTAATCTAAAGTACATCAATACACGCGATAGCCTTCAACCAATAACGATCGCGTTCGAACTTCAGCTTTGAAATCGCGCGTTTTTCCGAATTCCAAATATTAAGAATTTGAATATTTCATTATAACTAAATACTGTAGAGGTTTTAAAATTCTAATAAATAGAAACAGAATTTTTAATACACTACTAGCCATTAAAATTGCTACACCAAGAAGGCGATATGCTACAGACGTGAAATTTATATGAAAGAAAGAAGGTGCTGTGATATGCAAATGATTAGCTTTTCAGCGCATTCAGACAAAGCAGGCGCCAGTAGCGACACCTACATTGTGTTTAAATGAGGAAATTGTTCAGCTGGTTCCTCATACACAAATTGAATTTGAACGTTGTTGCCTGGTGAAAAGTTGTTGTGATGCCTCGTGTAAGAAGGAGAAATGCGTACCAGCACGTTTCTGACTTTGATAAAGGTCGAATTGTAGCGTACCGGGATTGCGGCTTATCTTATCTCAGTATTGCTGCTCTCGTCGGTCGAGATCCAATGACTGTTATCAGAATATGGAATCGATGGGTTCAGAACGGTAATACGGAATGCTATGTGGGATGTCAATGGCCACCTATCACTAGCAGCCGAGAAGACAGGCATATTATCCACACGGCCGTAATGGATCGTGCAACCACGTCACGAGCCGTGAGTCAAGAAACGAGGTCGTTTGGAAGATAACAAGTGTCTGCACGAACAGTTCGACGACGTTTGCAGTAGCATGGACTCTCAGCTCGGAGACCATGGCTGCGACTTCCCTTGACGCTGCGTCATAGACAATAGCGCCTTCAATGGTGTGATCAATGACGAACCTGGGCGCACGAATGACGAGACATCATCTTTTCAGATGAATCCGGGTTCTGTGTACAGCATCATGATGGTCGCATCCGTGTTTGGCGGCATCGTGGTGAACGCACACTGGCAGCGTGCATTCGTCATCGTCATAATGGCTCATCACCTAGCGTGATGGTATATGGTGCCATTGGATACACGTCTCGGTCACCTCTTGTTCGCATTGACGGTACTTTGAACAGTGCACGTTACATTTCTGGTGTGTTACGACCCGTGGATCTACTCTTTATTCGTGCCCTGCGAAACCTTACGTTTCAGCAGGATAATGCCCGACCGCATGTTGCCGGTATTGTACGGACCTTCTTTGATACGGAACATGTTCGGCTGTTGCCCTGGCCAGCACGTTCTCCAGATCTATCACCAATAGAAAACGTCTGGTCAATGGTTGCCGAGCGACTGTGTCGTCACCTAATGCCAGTCACTATGGTTGATGAACTGTGGCATCGTGTTGGTTGAAGCTGCATGGGCATCTGTACCTGTACATGCAATCCAATCTCTGTTTGAATCAATGCCTAGGCGTATAACTGCTGTTATTACTGCCAGAGGTGGTTTTTCTGGGTACTGATTTCTCAGGATCTATCCAGCCACATTTTTTGAAAATTTAATCACTTGTTATTTCTAGTATAATATATTTGTCCAATAAATATCATTTTGTTATCTGCATTTCTTCCTGCTGTAGCAATTTTAATGGCTAGTATTGTATATCGAGCAATGGCGCCTACCCTAAAAAAAATCATCAGTATAGCGCTATCTACTGCAGTGCCAACCGGGAAATGAAGTTAAATTTCGAACGTTAACAAATTTCCTTTTTTTATTTAAACTCAATTTTTAATATACCGAGCAATGGCGCCCTCCTTAAAAAAAACATCAGTGTAGCGCTACCTACTACAGTGGCAACCGAGAAATAAGCCTAAATTTTAAACGTTAACAAATTTCATTTTTTTTATAAACTGGAATTTTAAAATAACGAGCAGTTACGCCCACATTAAAGAAATTTAAGTACGTGGCGCATTCTAACACTAACATGAAAAACGCAATACACATAACTTAAACATTAATTTACTTATGGAAATTCATTTTTATAAAAACTTTAATTTCTAAATATGAATAAAATTGTAATGAAAAACAAAATAATTCACCTAATCTTCATCGATCTCCGAATCGTTACTTTTCGGCGAATATACCGTTTTTATCGCTTCTAAAAAATCATCTATTATGTTTTCCTGATGATTCTCTCTCCATACGTACTCCGCAAAAACGTAAAGTGAATATATCCTCATCCATACTTATTAATTTTCGCAAGTAACACAAAAACTCCAAAAATCGAATATCGAAACTCAATGCTTTAAGATTATTCTGTAATAGTTTCAAGGATTACGTACAAAAGGCGCATGTAAAACGAAAACACGCCATACCTACATAATCCGAACCGGTAAACCAATCTGGCTCACTTTATTGCATTCTTGGCGCATACGCTTGGCGCATTTTACCCTCTATACGCTTCTCTACTATTTAGCGCATTTAAAAAATAATTACTTTGTCCTGAACTTTCGCTATACATTAGTATAACTTACAGAGCACTTTAACTATACAGCTTATTCAAAGAGTAGTCATTTTTTCCAACGACAGCCATTGATGTGATTTAAATTCAGAAATATTTAAGATGAAAGGAAAGGTATAAAATTATGGTTATTCTGCCATGGCAAAAGACAATCGTTAAGATTAAGACTCTGTATACCTTCAAAGCATGTAAGATTGCAAATATAAAATTGAAGATGATATATAATCAGAGCCTGTGTCAATATAAGGAAAGGTAAAACATCAGATAAGCAGATAAAAATTATGAAGTTTCATTCCAAAATAACTAAAGCTTGTTTTCCGCTGATGATTGAGTGATTAACGTTCCTGATTCATAACCTGTTAGTTCCCGGGTTTGAATCCCGGTTCAGGCATGGCTCCACCATTTCCTTTTCCTTCTCTCTATTTTTTTGTTGTTTCTTCCGAGATTAAGAATGACAGCATGGTCCACCTATTAACGGGTTTGGGGTGAAATGATGTATATAATAGTGCTCATCTCCGTGATTTGTTTCATAGTGACCACTGAGTAACGATGAATAAAATGAGTAACAATTTCCTACTTCATGTTGGTGAAGGGTTGATCTTTCAATTATCGCCATTAGGTACAAAAAAAACCTGACTTTAGAAATAAGGAAAGTAACTGACTAAGATCAAACACTGGCATTTCATTCTTCTTATAAGACACTTAAGGCTTGGCTAATTTTCTGCAGTTAATGACAGCGTTTATTTCCCTCTCATAAGCAATGATCGAGTTGACAAATTTTGCTTCATACTATTTATTGGTATACTATTATTGAATAGAATATAAGTAAATTTTTTCAGTTTTACATGTATTTTAAATTGTTTCAAATTTTATACATTACATCTAATTGACTAAAAACTACATTTTTTATAAACTATTATAGAAATATTCTATATACTTACATATATTTATTAACCCTAAAATTTATTTTAATTTAAGGGAACTTAAAGATATTGCTTTAAATTTTAACTTTCATTGAGAATGCTGGAATTTAATTTGAATAACTTTATTATAGGAATTTATTATTTCATAAATTTTAAAATTTATGAAATGCTTTCATTTAAAAAAACATTAATTAATATTTTAAACCTACATAAAAAAAGCATGACAGTTAGAAACCTTATTCATCGATGAGATTACAAAAAAAGCTTTATTGCAAAAATCATAATAACCATAAGAATATAACAAAGGAATCAATATTTTTTATTATAAAATGTATTAATGGACTTTTAAACAAGCAATATAAAATATTTACTAATATTACCCATATAAACACTTTGATTCTAGCAAGTTTTTTAGTTGCAGGTCGTCTCATTCATATAGGACACAAAATCAAATATTAACTTACCCGGGAACTTAACCTTTTTTTCCATAACTTGTTGAAAATATGTACACAGACGTATTGAAAATGTTTCTTCTTGTATAAATTATAACGCTAGTCTACAAGTAAAAAATAAGCATTAGTTTAAAGGATAGTATTTGGTGTGGAGACTTGAAGTAAAAATGATTTACATGTTTGAAGAATTTGTATAGTGTTAATATATAATGAAATATAAATCACATCTTAAAATAATTTATTTTATAAAAGTTCTGCAGAGTTTTCGGCACTATATTTAAAATATTTTTAAAATTAGAAAAGTTTCAAAGAATTTAAAATTTTAAGAACAAAATTGTCTTAAAAATTTTATGTAAATTGCATGGCATTTATAAGCAATTATTGCGTATAGAATTTCAAGTGTACTAGAGATATATATGAATTCCTTCAAAAACTTTCATCAATAAATGTGCATATTTTTATTGTTGTTATTATTTTTGTAAATTTGAGCAATTTCTTTAAATACTGTATCCTGGTTCTTCTTTGCATAGAATTACTTTTTTATTACACTTTTATTGTTTTTCTTAATTAGAAATGCGATTATTTCCATCAACTTTAATAAATGTTAATTTATCATTATTACATAATATATTACTTAATTTTAACAAATTCTATTATAATTCAAATATTGTTATTTTTAGATTCATATATATATATATATATATATATATATATATATATATATATATATATATATATATATATATATATATATATATATATATATATATATATATATATATATATATATATATGTGTGTGTGTGTATATATATATATATATATATATATATATACAGTTTTTAGATTTTTGAGTGCAATCAAAAACCAGTGTGAAAATTATTCTTTTAATTATTTAATTTTAAGTTTATTTACTAATATATTATACTTAGAAAGGGAATTTAAGTAGGCTGAATGAAACTTCGCAGTTACATTAACTTTCATATGAATGCAAAAGAATTTCCTGTAGGTATATTTAATGTAAATTGAGGAAGAAATTATTATATAATTTACATATTCTGGTAATACATATTCATTTCTTTCCAAAATTAAAAGCAGATGTAAAACATTAATCTCATATCTTAAGCAACTTTACTGCAGTAAATGATTAAATTGTTCTAAGTTACTAATACGAGAAATGATTCAATGGAGAAATTTTAATAAAAAACTGAATAAGAAACAAAGTTAATATATTCAAGAAATGTTTTCTACTCATGAGAGGGATTATAAATTCGTAAACATAAATCAAACATTTTGGTTCTTTATATGTATTGACTTGATTCACTCTGTTATTTTTAACTATATTAACTATAGCATTCATTTTTTTACGTATCATTAGCTGAATATGGTTACTTAGCTACGCTGTTTAAGTCTCATTACAATTGTTTCAGAGAGATGACAAATTTAATTTACCTTCCAATGTACTTTTTCTAATTGAAAATATTTATGAAAAATTAAAATCCTGTACACTGTCCGAAGGGTAAAGCACTCTAACACTGCGTAGTTAAAGTTATATACAGGGGATTCAAAATTTATCGTACAATTTTCATAGAAAGGTAGAGGGAATACGTCAGGAAACAGTTTTCACATCGGAAAATATGTCCGCAGAAGTCATCTCCATGAACAAATGGAGAAGTAAAGAGAACATAAGAAATGTGAGTGCAGTTAAGTGTTAAGGAGTGTGACTTTTATTACAGTAAGATAAAGTAGTTCCCAGAAGGTGCTCAAAGTTGTGTGCATTGAACACACCTTTACGAATGAATGAAGCTTCATCTGTAGAAAGGAAATAAGCGGGAAATTCGGGCTCCACGGCACCTTTCTGCATCAGCCATTCTGTAAATTCCAAAGGCTGCAATAACTGCACCTTTTGCAGATTGTAAGGATGCATACGTTTTTCGTGTAGTATCCTCCACACTATTGATTGAGAGGCTCCAAGCTGGTGAGGAGTACTCGTGTGCTGGTATTCGGATTATTTTCGATGGACTGTAGTACTTGTTCTGCAACTTTGACAGTCCGCGTCAGTCGTCTTTTCCCTGTATCCTGCATATTGTTGAGCAGTGAACACTTTCGCACAGACTGCGATGCACGTGTGCAAACATTGCATGCTGCGGTATTCTTCTGCTGGGGTATCGGTCTTTGTAAACATGCCTAGCTCGGCAGTCGCTTTTGTCAGCTGCCCCATATGTGAAATGCATATCCGCTATCTCTTGATACGTGAAACGATTCATCTTACAACTTGCAAGTCAACTTCCATTTTGATGACAATGTGAATGGTCAAGCGAGCTGGTTGTCTACACACAACGCCCTATACATACGCATACTTACTTTTGTGCATATACTTTCCTATGTAAAATCGGTTTCCTGACATATTCCCTACCTGTCCACGAAATTTGTACGCTAAAATTTGAATCACCCTGTATATATATATATATATATATATATATATATATATATATACATATATATATATATATATATATATATATATATATATATATATATATATATACATATATATTACAAATAATTTAGTGAACTGAATTTTAAAATGACTTGTATAAAATTTGATAATATCATTTAATTATAAAGCTATTAAATATTGAAATTGAACAATTAACTTTCTAATGCATATTTAATTTGAGATGCAGTGTGAAATGTGAAGACAACAATGTAGTATGCGTGATTATATTTTTCCAAAGCATAAACAATAAATATCGTTATTATATATTTTAAAAAAGTATACACTGTGGCAGCCTAGAAACCCATAAAGTGCCTTATATATCAATAGTTTACGATGCTTGGTTACAGGTAATATTGAGCATCGTGGGATAAACATTACATTGAATTCAAAAACTGTTTAATTATGGTTTAAGTGAATCATCTCGGCTTTGATGAAAATTACGAAGAGAAACCCAATTTATTTTTTTGTTATCCTGAAATTAACATTGTAATTAAGTTTAATTTTATTCTACATAGTTTTCGTCTAATTCTGAACTAAAATTTGAGGAATTAAATATTTTATTTATCTATATAATTTATCAATGTATTTTTTGAAACAAACTCATGTTATAAAAACATTAATTATTACACAAAAAAGTAACAATTAAAAAAATATGACTCATCAATATTATAAAGTAATCATTTATTAATGCTATGAAGCATAGCTGGCAGCCGAATAGTTAGCATCTGGCATTCAGTTCAACAATTCGTGGATTTGAATCATACCTGGATATTTGTCGATTATATGGATATTGACATAGATATTTGTCGTGGAATTCACCTTAAACTGGTGGTCCATGTCGTATTTGCCGTCGTGTGCAAAAATGACTGTTGAGTGATACATGAACCCTGCCATTTCTGCCAATTTAAAATATTAAGTGAGTAACTAAGACATTTTTGGCGGGAAATTCCTCATACCATTCAAATCCATTCCCTAGATATTTGACTGTTATCCAATATACTTACAACACTGAATAAAAAATGTTTAGACACCCAAAAATAGAATATCTTACTTTTATGATAAATTTTTCTCGAAGTTGAATGCAATATATATTTGTGATATAAAACTAATGGTAATTCTAATTGTATTATATTAGCTAATCGACAGATTTTCACCAAATTTTTATCTCCAACAAATATTAATCTGGGGAAATTACTGGTTTTATCAAATATACCCACCCTTAAAATTCATTTGTCAAATAAGTCTAATAAGAATATACCCTGGAAGGCAAATAGTTTTTGAATTATTATTTAATTGAAAATAGTTCCAATGTTATACAGTATCAGTTTCAAGTATGAACAGTTGAAATACGACTTTTACAAGCACAACTCTGTTTAAAAAATAAGAAAAAACTAAAACAAATGCTGATGATTAAAATTAAATGTTATAAAAATAAGGAAAATTAAAATACAATTTATCACGAAATTTTACTGAATTTGATGCTACTCTTAAAAAGTACTGCTACTCAAATTGATTAATATTTCAAGAAACTATATATATATATATATATATATATATATATATATATATATATATATATATATATATATATATTTGTAAAACATTTAGTAAATACAACTATTAAGTATTAGTTTATAATTATTTTAAAATATTCTGCATTATTATGCATTTTAAAAGTGCATTAGTAAATGATATTTTTTCCACAGTTTTGAATGGAATTGGTGCAAATGACAATTGAAAGCGAAAAATGAACAGTGCAGATTTATTTTCTTTACTTTAAATTTTATGGCTTAGTTATTATATAGCAGTAATTCAGGAATAATAAGATACAGCCCTTGACAAAAAAGTGACATATTTTTCAGAGTAACATAAGCATTAAAGATACAATATTCTTATAATTTTGTTGTTAAATTATTGATGTTAAATTAAACATAAATGATTGGGAATAATAAATATTAATGGTGTGTTATTTTAACCAATACATCTGTTTAGAAGTTAAACGCAATACATATAATAAAATTTGAAGCTAAAAAAATATATTTCAATTTTGTTAAATAACATTCAGAATTTTTTAAAAGAATTTCAAAACTATGCTGTGATATGGATTTTCCCCTAATACTTTCAGAGCCAAGGAAGTTTTGGAGCCAAGCAAGTTTTAGCATCATTGTTCTCGAAATAAATACCTCAATAATATTTGGAAATATTAAAAATACGATATTCTTCATCTTGGATGTATCATTGGGATGAATAGATGATTGCATAATTTTTAAACCAGTTTTATAGGTAATAAGAAATGCTTTTAATGCTTTTAATTTTAGTGAATTTAAAAATTTTAAAAAATGAATATTCTTAGAATGATATTTTTAAGCATAAATTCTTCAAAACAAGTAATGAAACGTTGCGCAGATTATTGAAAGAGAGAAATTTTGAGGAAATGTGAGGGCAGAAAATTTTAAAGTATAGGTATTAGCAGAGTATACGTAAAATGTGTATTACTTTCATATAGTGTGAACTTTGAAAATTGAGGATTAATTTAATTAAATTAATAATAAAGCTTTAAACTTACCTTAAAATAGAATCTTTTCTGTGTTTAAAGGTGAGGAATACACCTACAGTCAGTTTAGAAGTTTTTTTTTAATAGAATGTTTTGTTAGGTGATTTTATAACACATTTTCAACTCCTTTTTCATTTTCAATTGTTATTTGACAATGGTTTTTAAATGTCTGATAAGTGCCCATTTTTCTTTGTGTATCACCTCGTTATCTTTTTATTTGATAAAAGCAATTTATTCCTTAACAAGTTAAATCATAATTACATAAGTATTCATCAATTATTTTTTTAATAAAAACATTCAATTTGTTAGTTAAAAGGAATGAAAACATCCTTTTTTTAAATTTACAACTACTCAATATTAAACTTTGATTTGAAGCATTTTTGATAAACATTATTATTTAAATTTGTAATGAATATGCATTTGGTTTGCAGATATTAAAAGATTTTTTTGTCTTAAAATTATTTAAATTCATTAGAGATTAATTAAACACCATGATTTTTCTGGTGTGTAGTTATAATGGACATATAAGATTATTACTGAAGAATAAACGAATATTATATATGAAAATTAAACCTTGAGGCACATAAATGATTAAATTAAATCAAAAAAAAGTATGGTCAAAAATATTTAGTTTTCATTTTTAACTTTTGACAAGAGACTGTTAAGATTACAAAACAATATCTAGATGTAAGAAATAACTATGCTTTATGACAATCTTACTTTTTCGACGCTTCAAGACGGGAAAACGTACATTGATAAAATTTGAAATGTCTAAACAATATGTGTAACGAAACAAAACATGAAACTGTAGAGTAACAACAATTCAATACAATAAGCATTAATTTGTACTTGAGTTCTGACATTATAGAACGAAGCTCAGGAAAGAATTTCTGTTGCTAAACTTTTTTACAGTCCCTTTCACGTCTGCCAGCTTTCCTTCTACCACAATTCATATCTGAATTGTCATATGCATGTCACGATTCATACTTTTTTACCTAGGAGTGAAAATCTTAAACAGTCA
Source organism: Latrodectus elegans (assembly GCA_030067965.1). NCBI lineage: Eukaryota > Metazoa > Arthropoda > Arachnida > Araneae > Theridiidae > Latrodectus > Latrodectus elegans. The sequence continues at coordinate 22,689,541 of CM057814.1, forward strand.
TCCTTTATTTATCACAACATTCGTCAAAGTTATGAGAGAAGTCTTGAAGTCTTTTGTATCTGCTTTTAAAAACTGGTGCCACATAATGCATCCATGAGGCTTAGATCAGAATTATTTAATGATATTTAAGTGTGTCTTCTTCATGTTGAATGTAATATTTTTGCACTTGTTGAAAAAAGGGTTATCCTACTTACTTTTTTTACATACTATCTTAAAACACGTCCGATGAATACATCATTGATACTCTGTAACGATGATAAATACATAGCCTAAATGGGGATTTATTTAGCTAGGGTCTTATAACATGCATTTGATTTTACTTTCTCGTGTAAAAAAGAATAAAAGGTGTATCATCCATTCAAATAATATCTTCTTCAATGAACATTAATTATTACTGTAATCGGTTCTTCGTAAAATTATATCAATCGCAACAATACTCAGATTTTTCCGACAGAAACTGTAGGAATTCAGTTCATTAATGTTTGCACTATTACAAGAAAAAGAATGAGAGAAATTTAACAATTAGATTTGTTACACTCGACTTTTTGAATCAAAATAATCTTTAATTTCCATTGTACTGCACTAAGAATAGTTAAACCTGTTGATCTGTCAGAACTTATTCAGTTTGTTACGCAACCCATTCATTAGAATTTCCTGGACATAAATATGGTGACAATAGACTGAATTTTGAAAGAAAACGTTCATGACAGAGCTTTACAATATAGCTTGCGTTGGGCTAACTTTATATACATAAGAGCACTAACTAGTCGTAACCATTCTCAAAGTCATTTGAAGTTGTCTATATGCGTTCGACTGATGTATTTGTAAAAAAAAAAAAAAAAAAAAAAAGATTGTATAATAGTATAACTAACGAAATAATTCTATTTTATATTCGTCGGAACAGAACACAATTTGCCTTTACCATTAATACCTTACTGTGTTTGATTTGAATTAATTATTAGTATGCAGGATGATTTTCGTTGTTTTTACATTCTCCACTGGTTTAACAATTAAACATTTTCATCTGCCGCTCGAAATTAGTGCCGCTGTTCAGCAACTTAGGAAATTGTATCAAAGATCCGACGATATATATATATAAAATAAACTTTTCGAAGTTAGAAAATAAGCATCTTCTACGTTAACTCTTATGAAGTATTATACCCGCTCTACGGATTTTGTGATTGAGGATTTGATGAAGTTATTTTCAAAACCATAAGTTGCTTAGCATCTTGTCGTCATATCAATCAATTAAAATTTACCAAAATAAAATTCATCTCAAGGCGGGCGGTACTTTTTGCTACTGTTCATGAATTGTATAAATTTAAATGAAATTTTCTTCAATTTTTTTTTTTTAATTTGAGTTTCTTGTTTTTTTCTTTAAAATGTATAAGTATGTCATGTGGTCATATAAAAATTAATAAATGCAAAAATATTCTTAACTAGCTCATTAATGGCATTGCTATAAAATATTAATACTTTATCTGCCTAAGTACTTTGTATTCAAGAAGATTAATCATTCTTTCTTTTCCATTCACATTTAATTTAAGAGGACATTGATAAAATGATTCGAGAAACTGCTTTTTCACAATATTTAACATTATCTAGGTTGATTTAAAATTTAAAAATTAATTTAAATTTTGCGTAAATACAGAGGGCATTAACACATTTTTTAGAATGATTTTGGGGCTATTTAATTAATGTTTAAAAATTGAAAGATTATGTTTTTAAATATTTGATCTGATAGTCTTTTTATGGACTATATATCTGCATCGTGATTTCCAAGATAAAAGAGCTTTTCGTAAAATTTCCAGGGGTATTGCTCTCCATTCCTCTTCCACTACTTTCCAGAGTCCATATATCGTGGTGGGTTTGCGTTTATGAAGATCTCTTTTTAACAATCCAAAAGTAGAATACTCCATAGGTGAAACGTCAAGGGACTTTGTAGGAATATGTTGAAAAGGTATACATACAATACCTGTATTAGTCTTCATTTTTTCAAGGAATGCAGATGTAGTTTTTGAAGTATGACTTGTAGCTTTGTCTTGATGAAATTTCACACTTTGAGAGTCATTGGAATAAAGAAGTGGAATTTCTTCTGTAAATATTGGATGTAAAACTTTCTTGATAGTATGATGAGTTGATTTTAACATTTTTTTCACTCTTCTTATTTTTAATTTTCCATTGTAGGAGAAACCTGCGACTATCAAAAACCCTTGTTTAAACTTTCTTTAAATTGACGAAACCAGGTTTTTACAATTTTCCTTCGTTTTCTATCGTAAATATACCTTTCTTTTTGACAGTCATTTAGACACACCCATGCTTCGTCAAGGGTCACAATGTATTTCCATGCATCTCCAACTAAATAGTTTTCATACAGGATTCTATTAAATCTTTTGGGTTCAGCCATATTACTCGGCAAAAGCTGGTGAACATTATATGTTTTAGTTTTTTTAAGTTGTGCACATCTTGGCTTATTATTTTATTTATTGTTGCTACAGATATGTCTAAAAAATAGCAATTGATTTCTGTGTTAGCGGATTTTCTTTTGTTACAAGCATATGAAACAGTAAGTATATTTTTGGATACTCGTTTAGAGTCTTCTTTCCATTTAGAAATAATGGTTGACAGTTTTTACATGTTGGATTAATAATGTTTCTTATTTTGCACTTAGAAATTTCAATACCATGCATTTCACAACGTATTTCAATTCTGGAATAAGAACGTTTATCTTTGGAAAGAGCAAAAACATATCCTTCAATCCAAGGCTTGTTTGCACGCGATATTTTGAAAGAATAATAAATTTAAAAGTTTCAGACGATACTTCTCATTTCAAATAATGAGATGTTGAGGAAACGTTTTATTCTAAAACAATTATACATTTTTCAATTCTTTATCGGAATCGTTCCAAAAATGTGTTAATACCCTCTGTAATTTAATTTTACTATGTATTGATGAAGTTATATTTATCAAAGGAATCAAATACAAATCTAATAACAGTTCAAATATATTTCAATTTTAGTTACCTCGAATTGAAAATTTCATGGCTATGTATGTTACTATTAAACTTAGAGTTTATTATTATTATTATTATTTTGCATTTAAAATAAAGCAGAAAAAAATTCTTATTTATAAACGAAATGATTTTACTTAAACATATTTTACCCAATTGTTAAAGTGTATATGAATTTTTTAAGATTAACATTTTCTCCTTTATTTTTCTTGGAAATGCTCTCTATACTGTGACTAATTCATCCAGTATTTTGGGGGTAATTCGTAATATTTAAAGTCAAGATTATAGACACTCAATTAATTAAGAAATGCAGAAGTACCTATGGAATAAAGAACAAGACTTCTAGTAAAATATTAATTGAGCATTATATGTTTGTTATATAATAATTTAAAATCAGTCTATTGATATAATTCGTTAAAAATTGGTCAATATATATTCTCCTTCATTATTTTAACTCCCTCATTGTTCAATATTAAGCACCATTTTTTTGCATTATCTTTTCTGCAAAAATGTTTCCTTATTAAACTTAAAAATAAAAATTTTTGATTACAATATCACATTTGAAGTCATGGAATTATAATGATGCAAACAATCTATATTGTGCAATAGATACATTATTCTACAGTACATTAGTGATAAAAGATTTTTATCAAAAGATAAGAGGAAAACATATAATTTTAGGAAATTGTTTAAAATCGTATTTGTTATTTATATTATCTCTTAATATTAAACCTTATTTGCCATATTACACTACAAATTATAGGAATGTAAACGCTTAAGGATATTTAACATATTTGCAGTCCAAATACTCTCCCTGAATGTTATTTGTAGTTTATTTAGCATTTTTTAAATTATGTGAATATTTTGTTGAATATTTATTTTTCTTAGAGAAAAATTTAATTATTTATTTGAATGTAATAAATTTTGTGTTTTGAGACATAAAATACTTTTAGTAGAAATTGATATTTTCTTTAATGAAATAGTCATTATATATATACATATATATTACATATATAATATATATGAAAATTATATATATATAATTTACCACATGTGGAATTTTAGTGAAAAGTTTTTTCACAAAATTCATTCATCACGAACTTAATTTAATAATGAATGAAAAAATATATGCTGTAATTTTAACTGTTAGAATTTTCTTTAAAGAAATCATTCTATAATTAAAAATATGTGTGTGTTCTTAATTCAAGTTTTACAATTGTTTTCAACTGGTTGAATAGTTGGTCATGTAGTCGTCCTCATTGGAGGGTAGAGTACGAATCCCAATGGAAGACCCGCCTTGTTCACTAAAGGCATATAGGCTATGTTGAACCGATAGTAGTTGAAATGTCTTCCAAGTGAAGTGATACTTCTAGGGTTGAAATCTCAAATGTTGGTGGGACTTATGTTTGATACTTGCTTCTAAATTATGAAGACTCCCATCCAACTATTTGCTTCAAATTAAAAGAGCTGAAATCTGGACTAGGTATGGAAAATTATGCTAGTGCAACAAAAAGTGTCTATCAATTAATATGTGAGCAATTTCTACTTGTTGTAAGATTTTAACTTTATTGGCTGTATTGTAAGCTGGTAATAGAGTCTTTCTCCTAAGTTTTTTTTATAATTCCTTGAAATTTTTTTCTTAAAGTATTATAACTAGCTATTTTAAATCTCTTAAAGTAATTTATCTCATAAAGTAATTTTTTTCTTAAAGTATTAAACTAGTTATTTTAAATCTCTTAAAGTAATCACTTATTTACCGTTCTGATTTCCGTGAGCCTTTGTAAAATCAAATGTTTAGAATTTTTGATTAAAAAAAAATTGTACATGTCTTTTAATATTTTTAAAAATAAACAAACTAAATATCAATTTTTTTAAATATTATCTTTTATACATTTTGTGATGCTAAGTTAGTTTACACTTGATATGAAGATAAAAAACATTTTGAAAATTTCAATGGTTTTGATTATATATTTAAAAAAATATAAGTGGCCCTTTGCTTTTATTTAACACAGACATTTCAAAAAGTTGCTTATTGTGAAGAATCTATCTCGATACTTTTTATTCAAATATTTTATTAAAAAAAACTTATATTCGATTTCTTTAATCTTTTAAAAATAATCCATTTCAGGCAGAGTGTTATCTAAATGAGTGATATTTGATTTTTTAGCATGGTGCATTTAAATTAGTATGTTAAAGAAATATAAATGAATTGTGTTACTATTATCTGCTTAAGACTTTAATTATTTAAAAATAATTTGCATGCCATTTTACTACAGGAGGACTCTATAGGAAAATATTGTAGAGAAGCGAAATATTTAAGTTGATTATCATATCTAAATAAATAAAGCACTGTTACTAACTCAATTAAAAATAAAGTACTGCTGGTGAGAAAAACTAATCACTGTATCATTATCGCAGACATGAAGTGCATAAATTAATCTAAATAATTTAATAAACAAGAGTATGAAAATTTTAAATTTAATTTTAAAATTAAAAAAATATATTTCTCAATTTATGAATTACACAAATTGGAAGTGACATCAAATTTCACTTTGTATAAAACATATTCAGATATTAACTCATGACTAGAATTTCTTTCATAGTCTACACTAGATTTTTAAAATTATTGTTTCTGTAAATAGCACTCCGATACATATATCGAAGGAAATATTCGTCGTAGGGATTCACACTCTCAATGCTCGCAAAAAATCAGGACAAGTCTATACGTCTACCATAACACAAAATAAGATAGACATTTCTGCTAATGGTTACAAGAAACAACAAAATTTGGATACATATTGCACTAAATTTATTCCTTTGTTTAAGCATGTGTGTTCACAGATATATGGCTTATCGTAAAGAAACGACACTTTTAAAAGAAAACAGTTGCTGAAATTTCGATTCAAATTGAATTCGAAATCTTCGAAATTAACTTTATCAGTTAGTGTTCTCAGATCTATGGTTTGTATTTCCTATACAGGGAATCACAGTGCTGTCTAAAAAATGTAAATGAAGGAAACCATAGATGAGATTTGAATGAAAGGCAAAATTTACTCAGCATGGATAAATCACGATTCAATGAACAGACTGACAACAGATGGATTCTTATCTAACAATATGGTAATAGACGGATTATTATCTAATGATACTCCGAATAATCTTGCATTTGCTCATGAGAGCTGATATTTTAATTTGAATGATGTTTTGGTTCATTTTTCTTATAAATATCTACTGACTTGATAATATACACATCTGAGTTATATGGAAAATGAAACACTACCATGTCAGCGAAATAAAGATGAAATTTTTAGAACTTCTATGGAACTTATACTTTAGGAACAAGAGAGAGATTATCATTGATCATAATATTAGGTAATATTGAACCAATTAATTTACAATTTCCTTTTTGATGAAGGAATCTTTCAATAGGATTGGATATCATATTCTATGAATACTCACATAACAGAACGTTTAAGACATTCTAAAGAGAAGTGGTTTTAATTGCTTATTTCTATCAGAAGCAAAGAAGAAGATGGAAACTCTCTTTCAGAGGAATAGCTGAGAATACTCTGAAGCAGTAGTTCCTAAAATGGGTTCCACGGAAAATTTGAGAGATTCCGCGTGACAAATTTATTTGATTAAAAATATAAGAATGGTAAAAAATTAATTCGCATTTTCTACGTGAAATTTATAATCAACTTCTAAAATTTATGTAATTTTTTATACAATATACCGGTATATGAATGTATAACCGGGATGAAACTTTCGATCTTACCAATAGATGACCGTAAAGCATATTCCAAACTACTTTTCAGGGTGACTGTTTTGGCAATTGTCTATGTCCCTTAGCTTCTTATAACCACACCAGCTGATCCATAGAAAGATGGTTTTTGCTTTCATCATAATCACTGACCGCCTACATTGCATATTCTTAATGACACCAGTTTGGTAGAAAAGAAAAAAAAACATAATAAAAGTAATGTATAAAAACTGTAAAAGAAAAAAAACTTTTGATTATTATAAAAAACATAAGCAATAAAGGGAACCTTGTCACAGCGTTTCCGATGGAATAAGTGGAAAGAAGGATAGATCGGAAGACTGGTTTGTATGTCAACAAAGTCGGTTAACCATGCATTTGTGATAATGCTATTTTGCATTTGCATTATTAATGATAATTGTAATTCAAATAGTAAGCAAAGTTTGATTATCAAAAGGAATGCAGAAATATCTAAAATGTAAAAATTGCCCTTACACTGGATCGTTGGTTTGAAAATGATTCGTCTAAGTAAACTGATGCTGTTAGTAGTAACGCAAAAATCGAGTAATTCACAATCACAGATATTTCAGAGCCCACAATGCAATCCTCATCAAATTCTACCATCTTCTTATTTTGTGTAGGTGTAAGAACTAAAAGGCATAAATGTGATACTTATCGTTTGGATTTACAAATACTGATGATGATGAGACTCCATATGCTGTTTGTTTGATTTGCAAAAAATATTGGCAAACAGCTCCAAAACACTGAAAAAACTAATGAGGCATTTAGAAAAAATTACGAAAAAGATAAAGGCAAAGATATATCTTTTTTAAAGAAAACCGTGAAGATCATTATAAAAACAAGAGTTTTATGTTAAAAGCTTAAAAAAAAAAAAAAAAAAAAAAAAAAAAAGGAAGCTTCGTATAAATTATCTTACCGTATTGCTCTAACAGACAAGGCGCTTGTTATTTATGAATCACTTATTACTGTGTTTCTCAACCTTTTAGTATTCACTACCCAATTTTCAATCATAATTTTCATCAACCCCCCTCCCCACCGCACACTATAAAATGTATACAATAATAATGTATTTTGAGTATTTTGGCGCTAAACCTACACTACAACCTTAATTTTACAATTACCAAGAATACGGAAATTTATTGACATTCTTCAACACCTTATCCTCAGCATTGAAAAAATAAGAATCTTATGCCTTTTTATTGCTCTTGCATACCGCCATAACGAGCATTCTCACCGTTTCACAAGAAGTTTCAATTTGTCTGGTCAGCTTAAAAATTAAGTTAGGAGCGTGCGCAGATGTGAACAAATGTTTTCTCATACGGCGAAAGATAAAGTTCTATGACGGCAATTTCAATTCCATATAATCTCGTTCGAGTCGATCCTTCTATCGCTATTGAATATATTGTGAATGTATGTGATATATATATATATAATTTCGTGTAATTGTAATTCACCATATTAAATATTCACAACAGAAGACTTATGTAGAATCATGGATAAATTTTTAAGCGCATGTAAGTGAGCATGAACCGATAGACATGCATCAACAAGTACACAGACAAGCATTATTCCGTAAATAAAATCAAGAAAATATTCTCAAGAATACTTAAATTTTGGGTTCACTATTTATGAAGTAAATGAAGAAGAAAAGTCCCTGTGTATCATTTGCTCAAAAATGTTGGCGGCAAACAACATGAAATCTAATAAACTTAAACGACATTTGAAAACGTTTTATAGTAATAACGCAAACAAACCCAAAGAATTCTTTGAATTAAAATTAAAATCATATGAAAAGTAAAAATCATTGTTTAAAAAAACTTTGTCTGTGAATTCAAAAGCTTTAACTGCCTCTTACAAAGTTTCATTAGCCAGATATAAAAAGTCCTAAACCATTGGTGAAGAGCTTATTTTGCCAGCTGCAATTGAGATTGTAGAAATTATGTTTGGAGATAATTTTGTGAAACAATTGCAGTCTATACCTCATTTAAATGATACTGTTGCACATTGAATTGCTGATTTAGCTGAAGATGTCCAGTGTCAGCTTTTGTCAAAATTGCGTGACAAATTGCATTCAACTTGATGAAGCAACAAGTTCTACTAAAGATGTTCGTTAGTAACAAAGGTGTTCATTTCTTTGCCTATGTTAGATTTTGTGATGATTTGTCAGTAATAGAAGAATTAATTTTCTGCAAACCAACAGAACTCAAAGCAACAGCATTCACATTATTTGCTATCTTAAATGATTTTATGAACGAGGCAAACATAGAATGGAAAAATTTGCGTCGGAATATGCAGCAATGGTGCTCGTTCAATTTCCGGAAGATTCCAAAGCACTTGTGAAACAAAAATCGCCACAGTGCATCTGGGCACATTGCATGATCCACAGAAAAGCTTTGGCGTCCAAAGAAGTGAGTCCTGATTTCAATATTGTGTTTATAACGGTTTTAAACATAATAAATTATATAAAAATGAGACTCCTGAAATCAAGAATCTTTTCTGCATTTTGTAAAGATTTGGGTACAGTACATTCAGCATTACTATTTTATTGCGAGGCAAGATAGTTATCACCAGAGAAATTTTTGCAACATGTTTATGAATTAAGAGAAGAAATAACCGTTTTATTAGAAGAGAAAAACATACCGGAAGCTGAGAACTTTCATCACAAATTTTTATTTGTGATTAAACTGAGCTACATGGAAGGAGCTACATGGCGAAATTAAATAACTTGAATCTTCAGCTGCAAGGAGCAAATACTCAGATATTGGATACGAGTGGTAAATTTGAATGATTGTATTAAAACTTACATGGTTGAAGAACAACATGTAAAAGTTGTTTTTGTAACCATTGAAAATCATCTAGAAATGCTGTCAAAGAATTTTGAAAAGTACTTTCTTGCTGACGACAGACTGATATCAAGTTAAAAGTGGGTGAGTGATCCGTTTCAAAATACTAATAAGGACTCTCAATTGAAGAGGAAGAAACCTTCGTAGACTTCACGGCAAGCGGCGAATCCAAAAGATAATTGAGTAGTAAATCACTCTTTGAATTTTGGGCAGGAGTAGATGATGAGTTTTCTGCACGAGAAACAAGGACATTTTCATTCTACTACCATTTTCAACATCTTACCTTTGTGAAACTGGATTTTCCACGGTGGCTTCTTTGAAGACAAAATATAGATTTCAGCTAAATATAGAAAAAGAACTGAAAGTGTCTATTTCTAATATTAAACCCTCCTTCAAAAAACTTTGCTCTAAAAGACAGGCCCAAGGAAGTCACTAATAATTATTAAATTTGTTTTTAATTTAGTAAGCTGCTTTAATTTAATAAGTTAATTATTAAATATGACGAAATGTATTTTGTTTTGTATGTGTGTGTGAGTTATTTCCTTTCAGTCACTTAATCATTTTAAATAAAATTTTCTCTTGGATATGCTCTCGTCCCCCTAGGGGCGCTCTCCACAGGTTGAGAATCACTGACTTATTAAATGTTATATTCAAGATATAATAGTGGGTGTATTAAGCGGAAGATATAGTAAGTAATTGAAAATGTGTGTGTATCCCTTTATAACAATAATGTAAAATGGTATATTTTCAATATTGCTGATAACGTTGAAATAGAACTTACATCATGGCTGCAGGTATGTATCACTTATGTGTTATAACTAAATCAATATACAGACATTGCTAGATAAGCAATTTTACTTGTTTTTATTTCGGTATGATTTTAATAAAAAAAATTTGAAGAAAATTAGTTTTCATGTGAATGTGGTAACATGAACACCACGGTTTAGAGTATATATTTAACAGTATTGATAATTTCACGACAAGACATGGAATTAGCTGGGAAAAGTGTATTCAAGAATGCAGCGATGGAGCATAAACAATGAAAAAAGAGTGGTGCTGTAGCACGAATTAAAAATGTTGCATGAAACTGTAACTTTACTCATTGCATTCTACACATATAATAATTAACAAAAAAAATTGGTAACATTTAAATTTGTTCTAGACAAAGCAGTGGAGATAATTAATTTTATCAAAAATAAAAAACAATATGTATCTAAAATAATATAATTTGCATATAAAATCTAGTCTCTCATCTCACACTTGAACTACAATTTTGTTTTGAGCAGATCTACTGCACATTTTTCAAACATTGAAAAAAAACTGAAATGTGTTGAATTGTTTAATATCATATGGTCTTTAATCTAATTTTTTGGGCTTCTTTTCTACTATTTAATTTTTTGCAGCAACATTCATGTATATTAAATATTGCAGCTTTCTGAAACTAAATTTATAATGGCATTGGAAATTAATACGATCACTGATATCGCTAATAATATTAATAATTTCACTGATTTAGTTTGGAGAAATTTTATTGTTTTATTTTAGAGTGAATTTATTTAATTATTTTTATATACTGCTTTATTTAATAGATATCAATGTAATTGCTTTAATTTTCCTCCAGTGATAATCAACTCATGACATGAATTCACATTATAATATTTTATATTTTGTAATAAAAATTTTTTCCCATACAAGTTGGTTGTTTTTTCTTCAATACATGTCAATATTATAATTAGCAATTGTTTTAAACAATTAAACACTATCAAAAAAGTTTATAATTACTTTTGTAAATTGTTATATGGGAAAACAACAATCAAAATATACAAATAAATTTAGTCTAAAAATAGTTAAATATTTAGAAATTGAGTTCCAATTTATAAATTTTTCTAAACTGCCAAAAGAAAATTGGAATTGTTTTATAAAAACAATAAACAAAAGCAGCACAAGGAAGCATTAATTAACAAATTCTTAATTTAAACTGTAATATGACATATGTAAAATTATATGTTTTTACTAACTGTAACTTAATTGTACTAAATATAATGTATTTTAGTGTAAATATAACTATTCAATAAAGTGTTTCTAGTAATGATAATTAACGTTACCGTCTTGCATTATATAAAGAAACTTTTGAAAATACAATATGTTTTTCGGAGGAGAAATAACAAGAAGATACGTGTAATATGGTTTAGAAAACTTGAGCAATTACTTACTAAATTAATCTTTATTAAATTTATAAGATTAGCTTACTATTTGAAAACAATTTTATTTTTTTATAATTTGTATAAGCCTATTTTTATACGATTCAAACTATTTATATAATATAGCTTAAATTATTTATATAGTACTATTTATTTAATAATTTATATAAAAAATATTAAAAAACCTGATTGAATCCAAGTTTGATGCATGATTAATTTATTTCCATATAATATTGACAACAAAAAAATCCAGTCACCAAAACAACAACTGGAAGTAATTTGTCCTAATTTTGGTATTTAATCAGACAAATACAAAACCTATAACTCAAAGCAGACAGGAAAGTTGGCAACAGAAAGAATTTTTTGGAAAAGAAGTGAAGTAAAGGTATCTGATGGATTGCCGAAGATAAACCTCCGACGTTAAGATAAATGGCAGTGAAATCGATCTTGTGAACTTTTTCATTTCTATTGTTGTTTTCATCCTCAGAATAGAAGTTGAAATGCCAAGAACATATGCTGACATAAAATCGTAAATTTATAGAGTTTTTTCAAAAACACTTTTTTGGTTTTTAAAATACTGAAATCAATTCATCGAATACAAATTTAATTAATAGTTGAATATTATTTATTACACATGAATAGATGATTTACAAAAATTTTCTAACAAATTATGGTGCACAGTAAAATTTGCAATACACATTTGACCTTTGATTATTCTATTCAAAATTTTATATCATTTGTAAGTAATAAGTACAAAAGCTATACTTAAACTATTAAGCGAATAAATTTTTGGGGAAAATATTTTATATTTTTGAAGATAATTTATCGGGAATGGATACTTTACTTATGCCTTCTGCATGCATGACAATCGGTATGGCCGCTTGTAAGTTTTCTGGGTTTTCTTCCTTGAGACATCTGAATACGGTAAACTATCTCTCGGAATTTCTTTGAAGTGAAGTTTTATGAGGAGGATTTTAAAATGCCTTACAGATTTAGGCTGTTAGATTATCCACAATGAAATTAAAGGATCCACTTCTACAGATAGAAAGAAGCTCTGCTTCCAACTCCTTTTGTTAAAAAATAGCTGGAATTGAACTCAAGATCATCCACCTTGAAGAGCCTAATGTAACCACTAGTTCAAGTTTAAAAATAATATAGGCAGTTTGAGTTACATTCAGATAGTATAAATTTATCTGAGGGAAATGATCTCAATACAAATACAATGGATATTCTTAAATCGCATTACTATATTTATCTTTTATAATCAAGTTTACATCAGTGAACAACAGGAAAATATTGCTGTTTATTTTACATATTCGATTATAATTGCAATTTGATTCAAAACTAGGGTTATGATGAAGAATGACAATATTCTAACTACTGTCATTTGTTTTTAACTGTTTTAATTGTACTCAGCAAGTACAATTGAAAAAAGTTCAAAACAAAGGATATTTCTTTACTATATTTTGTTTTGATTTTGCTCAGCACTTAGGTATTTTTGTATAAATTTTAACTGTCTAGTAATATGTTGCAGGTAAAATATATATTTTCCATTGAACTTTATTTATAGATATTCTTCTGTATTGGGTAAGAAATCTGAAAACTAAAAGCAGATGTTTAACTGAAATGCATGCAGAAATGCAGAAGCTATCATTGCACATTAGCATGACTTGAAACTGGGACCTTTTTTCCCTAAGAAATTATGATCGTACCTCTAGACTACATTGAATTTCAATTATCATAATTGCATATTTAATGCATGTGTATTTAATAATACTCTTAAAATACCACACCTATTCACAATTAATACATATTTCATATAATCGTTCTCATTACCGGAAGGTAGTGAGTTCGTATCTCGACTTATCCGAAGATCCATTGTGCTCACTGAAAGTCGTTAAGTTACGTTAAAAAAGTTGTGGTCATTATGTCCTAGTAATGAAATAATTGCTCTAGGGTTGGCAGGTCAAATTTTGAGGGTTTATCTGCTTGGTCTCTGCTTCTAATCAGAATACTTCAACATTTGACCAACAGCTTTTACTTAACTGGAGCAGCCCCACCCTGGGACACATCTCAGATTGTTCATATAACTATCACATCTTATTGGCGAAAAAAATTAGCACCTGATTAATTTTATGGAAATGAAAATTTCATTTTAACGTCGTATTAATTAATGCACATTTTAATCTTAATGTGTTAATGAGTGTACAAGTTTACGAATGATACGGAAAAATTTCATTTTATTTAATTTGTAAACTCGTGTACTGTTAAATATAGCTCTTCTTCTTTACTTAATATTTTTATGTGGTAATACTTAAATGAAATTATTTTAATAAATTTACTCTGAATAATTTATATTTCTTGATTGTAGAAATTTATAAATCTTATGTATAATATTAAAATAAAATGCTAACATCACATTTTTTTAAATAGATTTCATAAAATTTTTAAAAAACATTATATGAAGAATTGATTTTCTTTAAATTGACAACGACTCAAACAAATATCTAGAAGTTCCTGTTAACTGTCATTAAATAAAATTTATAATGAAATAAACGTATTTTTTAAGGACACAAAATGTAGCTTATTTACTTGAAAAATATTTGAGGTTGTGAAAATTGTCCTTGGATTTTGTAACTTGTTGAATTCAAAACTAAGAATTTCAAAATCTATAAATTGAATTTGTTGTTTACTTTTAAAATTTAGCTTTTATTCTCTCTAGAGGTAATGTATTTTGAATATTTTTTCAACAAATTCTTAGCATTCTGTTTAATTCTTTTCGAATTAAGAAAAAAAAATGTCGCTTTATTTTATCTTTATATATATATTTCAAATAAAAAATATTGAAGTATCTTTTTTAATTCAGAAGATACACTACAAAACACACACACATACATACATACATATATATAAATATAAATAAATAAATAAATATATATATATATATATATATGCATTTATATATAGAATTTTGGTATAATATTAAATATATTATGGATTTTTCGAATAATAAATATTAATGAACTAATTTTCTTCTTAAAATTTTTGAAATGAGAAAATTTTATATCACTTTAAATTTTAATATAACTTTCATTAGTTGCGAAAAATATTCTTAGTGCCTTTGTAATTTTTAATACCTAACTGTTTTGCAATGAAAATGATGAAATGCAGTAGCTAATTATATATACATTGGACAACCACTTTTACTTGCAATCGAATGTTTTTATTGCACTTTGATAAAGAAAAAATATATAGATCGGAAAATAAGGTATAAAAAATAAGATTGCACATGATATATTGTTTTTACAAATTTAGTTTACAGAAGAACAATAACGAGAGAGGAGAGATAGTAATTCGCATTCAAAGTAGATGAAAACGTTTTCCGTTTTGTAAGACTCTTGACTTTAAGGAAGAGATCAAAAAAATTACTTCAAATTGTACCTTCTTTCGTCAGTGACTTTGTATCAGAAAAATTAACAAAAATAGCTTACTATCTTAAATCCTTATGACATTATTATTGTCAAAATCTCTTCATCTCTCAGTTAAATACTTGACCATTCTTGTCATTCATGCTAAAATAAACTCCTCATATTAAAAATTTTCATGAATTTTCTTTCTTATTTTATATATATATATATATATATATATATATATATATATATATATATATATATATATATATATATATATATATATATATATATATATTGATGAAACATTCGAAACATTCTATTATTTTCATTGCGTTTTATTACGTTGACATACCAATATTAGAAATTTTTTCCATTTTTGATGCCTGTAATTAGATGATAATTATTTCATTCAAAATTATTATCATTATTATCATTCAAAAATTTGAAATTTATATTCAATTAACTGGACACCCTCACATGTTCTGGAAAACGTGCTGAGATTACAAATATAGCATTATAAAAATTATGATATTTAGATTTGATTAATTTCAAATTCGTGTGATTTATACTTGTTATTTTATATTTCAAAACTCTTACATTTAATTTTAAAATCATTAAAATTAAATTATTAACACTTATTTCATTATTGCTAGATGTTATTTTGTGCTTGCTATGCTTTATGCTTCAACTTTATATTCGATAAATGAAATTATTTATTGCTAAACATTACAAATATTAATTTAAAAGTTAATGTGAATTTCTTGTTGTTAAACAAAATAATTACTTTTTCAAACTGCATTAATATAAGGAAACCAATTATTTGAGGTTTTTAATTCAATTAAAAATTATATCAATCAGTAATTGCAATTTTTGAATAATTTAAAACTACATCAGAAACCGAGAATTTTTCAAACTCCTACAGCCATTCTTGTCTTCAAAATTGTGAGAGATTAATTTAATTACTTTTAAGTGTTGGTATAAACATTTGTTGTAGTCAACATAGAGCGAATGCTTACTTATGTGGAAAAGAATTCGTTGTAAAGCTGTGTGTATTTGCTGAAAAGCAGTCTGCATGAAATTGATTACTGTAAAAGTATGCGGGGCTTAACTCAAAACTATAGGAGTTCCAGTGTTTCAGAATTTTAATCAAACTCACGAAGGATAATTAATCGTATAGTTGTACTTAGTTTTCAAAATGCCTTGCATTTGCATTAAAAAATGACAGTGTAATGTCAATTACTTAACAAATATTTTTTTAAAAGTTAAGCATTTGCTTTCTAAAAAGGAAAACATTTTTGTGTCATTAGTTTGACATTAACCCAATAAAATGCTGCCATTATTTATTTTATATTGGATTAAAATAATTACTTTTGAAGATACTGTAATGTGAAATTCCTATTTTAAGTTTATTTTTCACTTCTTTATTAAATACTTTGTTTTTAATATTTATACTTATACTTCGTTTTCAATATCTATTCGATTTTCATGTTTGTTTCATTATTAGCAGTTTAATACAGTGATTAAGTTTTTTTTCCAAGAAAAAATTTAAATTATCAATGGAAACTTTTATAATGATAACCAATTAAATTTAAATCAATTATAAAAACTGGAAGCGTTTTAAGCTTTTTCACGTAAAAAAGAGTAGAACAAATCATTATTTCACGATGTGTTTCTTTATCTCTTTATTTATGTTTATAGATTGCAATATTTGAGTGTTATTTTGATTTAATATTTATTACAACATTGAAAAGATTTCCTTTAACAATTAACAAATGTATTTTACTCTAGTATACGATATAAATGCCTGCCTAAAAATTTTTCAACATACATAATCAAAGCTAAACAGTACATATAATCAAACCTTAAGAAGTGCACTAGTGAGATACATAAAAATTATCAAGTAAAACAATTTAAATATATTTATTTTACAAGAATTTACATTTTATCTTTTTTATTTTCTTATGTTTCTAAAATAATTTGAAGAATTTCGTTTTTTTCTAATTAAGAGTATATTATTGGATTTTGAACAATTTTTGGTAATCTGTAGAAATGATTTCTATTGTGGATAGTTAACAAATCAATGAATTCTAATATTATTTTCGCAAATAGCTTAAGAATAGAAATTATGTTTTATCAGTTACTTACGGAAAGTTACTTTCCTGCGAATGAGAATGTTTCAATATGGCTCGTGATGCCTCTTATTTATAAATAAGAGGCATCACGTGCCATATTGAAACATTCATATCTTACATAAAAAAACTACGTATTTCGTACAGTTTTTTATGTAAGATATGAATCTAAGGAGCACACACACTCAGCCACTATAAAAATAATATATAAATGTAAAATTTTTAAATCTGGTCACTGCTTTATTTGATATGGCTGACATGTTTAACAAGCCATTTCATAATAAATATAACTCTTTGCAATATAAAAGTTCACTTTTATAGAAAGTACCTTATTTTATTGAAAACAGTTAAAGTAAAATTTCTTTCGTTACATTCAATATATTTTGAAAATATCTAAGATCGGCACACTTCAGCAGTAATTGATCAAGCGAGAAACGATCTCAAACTCGCTGAAACAGGCTTAATTGGTGTCAAGAAGAATTTTATAGCTTTCCTCTTTTCGTTCAAAATCTCGTTTCGTAATTACTACATTCACTCTCATAATTAAGTTAAGTCTTAAGCATTAAGATCATTATTTCGAATAAAAATAAAGCAATTTTAACTTGTAACTTTTGTAAACTAATATGTTATGCATAATCATAAATAAAATATGATAGAAATTAATATTGAAAAGCATGTAAGACGTAGGTAAATTTGGTATTATTTCTTGACCAAATTAAAAAAATGTATTTGTTCCAAATATTTTTGTATGAGAATCTACGTTAAAAAATTGAAAATCTTTTAGGATTTTGTGATGTTTTCTCTATTTTGTTTAAACTATATTAGTTTTCTTCCGTTATCTCCAGGTAACGAATATGAGTAATTTTTTCTCAATTACTAATTAATAATTGTTATTCATTGCCACTATGAACATCACGTCATTGCTTAAACTTTTATTTTATAATCCATTTTAAAGTGAATTTCCGAAAGATTTTGATTTTAAGAATTTTGTCAACAATTATATTTTTGTTTCTGTTCTCTGAACTTATAAGAAACTAGATAAAAATAAAATAAAGTAACAAACAAAATCCTATCATATATACTGGCAAATACATGGGGGGAAAAACTTAAAAAAGGATACAAACAGGTGTCCCATACTGTAAATGTTTCACTTTAAGTGTAAGTCCGCATATTATTAGCCTTACAATGTAAAAATGATTTCCCAGAAAAAGTTAATTTATCAAAGCTTTATATGTGGCATTAAAACATATACTAAAACTTAGCTCAGTGGCATGACAACCCATATGTGGGGTCAAAGCCTATAGTTACCAAACCTGTTTTTATAACTGAGAGCCCTAGGTTCTAATCATATGTTCCAGTAAGGTGGTCAGTCAAACGCAAAATTTTTAGTATATCAAACAGCCTTGTTTGAGTTGGGATTCATACCCATGGACTATTGAAGTGAAGTAGCAAGCACTAATAATACATGTACCAGATTAGGAACACAAAGAGTAAAACGATCAAAACTTGAAGACATATTATTATTTTATTTTTTTAAACCTTAAACATCAAGAGAGATTCCAATATTTGTAAAATAAAATGTACTTCTCTTGTTAATAACGATAATGTTAAATCATTTCAAATCATATTATTTCTTAAAGATACAATCAGTTTTCCATCATTTACTATTAATCATTCTTATCTCTAGACGAAAAGTGTTGCTTTCTTCAGAAGAAATAATTTCTACAGAAGAAAGAATTCTTCATTCAATTTATATGTTCTAAAAATAAACATTACATGAGCGAAGATAATAAATACTCGTTCCAGAATCATAGAATTTTTAAGATTTCTATTGGTATTCAGTGATTAGGAATTTTAAAAATATTGTTCCTGTTTGTAGTCAGCAAAAAGAAGGAAATATTATTCTCCCTCTAATAAATCAGTGAATTCAATGATTTTAATTACATTAAAACTAAATCACAATCTTTATATCTGATTGTTTTTTAAATGTGCTTAACATTAAGGAAATAACTACTGTGAAAAAAGAAGGCAAACTCTAATAAATTTCTCAAATAAAATAACATAAATATTTACCACAAGAAAAAATAAAATAATTTTTTAAACTGCATTTTTGTGAATGGCTAAAAATTTTACTAACACAAAATAAATTTTTAACAATTTCCTTTTGTGATTATAAGTTGGAAAAATTTAGATGTATATCTTTGATGTGTACTACAAGCTATGGGTTTTAACTTTTTAATCGTATTTTCTTATTGATTCATTAATTTACTAATTAGGCTACTTATTTAAAAATAATTTGACTACAAATAACTCACTGGAACAAAAGTATTCTAACACTTTTCTGAAATTATGAATATTTATATTTCATCAAGTGATAAGTTATCACTGCAATACTAGCATAAAAGTTTTAAGCTTTAATATATACACCAAATATAACAAATATCTTAGAATAGGCTATGTATCATATTGATTATTGATCTACATGTAATAAATAAGTTTTATTCTTATATATATATATATATATATATAGATAGATAGATAGATAGATAGATAGATAAATATATATATATTATATATATATATATATATACATATATATATATATATATCTATGTATATATATATATATATATATAGATAGATAGATAGATAGATAGATAGATAAATATATATATTATATATATATATATATATACATATATATATATATATATCTATGTATATAATTATAAAGCAAAAAATATATAAAATTATAAATATATATTAAAATACAATACAGAATGTACAATAAAATAGGAAATCTAGCCAGCGCAAAAGCAGCTAATCAAAGATTTGTCAATATAAATAAGATAAAACATTAGAAGGGCCACCCAAGCATTGAAGTTCTTACAAGAATCCAGAAAACACCTACATTTATATTTTAAATTTAATCTAATTACAACTGGCAACACTTCTTTACTATAATTTTAAAATTTCTTTTGGCACACAACTCTCCTACTATTTTCATATATAAATTCCATCTGATTTGCTGACTTTGGCTTTATGTATTTAATTTTTTACTGTATGTATGTATGCTTCATTTATATGAGTATCTCTAATTGCATTTATGTTTAATTTATTGATATTTCTAACTTTCTGCATTTATATTTATTCAAATGTTTTAACCTAAGTTCATTGAATACGAACACTCTTTGGGGGAATTGTTCGAAGATCTTTAGACATTTGTCTTTCGAGCATGTCAGAAAAGAGTGTTCTTTCTTTTTGCATAGCTGGCCATCTCCCTCCTGATTAAGACGTGGTCCCTATGCTTTGCTTTCTTCTTCTCATTTGTTTCATATATTTGAGTGCTTTTCCAATTTCATATTTTTCATGTTTTATCTTACATATATATATATATTATATTATATATATGTATATATATATAATATATATATGTATATATATATATATATATATATATATATATATATATATATATATATATATATATATATATATATATATATATATATCAATTTGTCTTACAACGTGGATAATTATTGTTATTATTTCTTCTTATATTATTTGAAAACATTCAAACAATAGTTTTAAAAGGAAACATTACATTATTTCTTCTATGTAATTAATATAAATGATATATTAAAAGTGTATGCATGCATTTTTTTATTTTGCATTATTGAAACATTGTATGACAAAGTTCCTAAAAATATTCCAAATCTACATTTATACGACCAAAATATCCCCATGCATTAAAATGTAAAGCTAATGGGTTTTTTTTAACATTTTTTTATCAGTTATATTTCAAACTTACCTAAATCCATCTTCTTTTATAAAAGAATTTTTCATCAACATCCTCTCAATCAATAATAATTTCATCACAAAGTGCATGCAAAAAATATTAAACAAGTGAACGAAACTTGATAAATATTATGAAGGATATTTGTTTTGACAGGTATGTATAGGCCTTTTGATATTTTTCAAAGGATATAAAATTAAGTTTATCATTTAGGGAAAAACTGTTTTTTGTGAAAATAAAGGATAAAACATTTCATTTTACTCATTTAATAAATATTTCATTAAAATTATGTCTTATATAATTAATTAATGTAATCTTAATGAATTGATAATCATTTAATTGGTTATTTTATGGATCGCAGATATTTCTTGATTTGTTTCTAAATTTGATAGATTTCTCTAATGTGATTTGTCAAAAATTATATATTTAAGAATTTCATATTATCACTTTGCATAGGATTTTTTTTGTTTTCTCAGGGAAGCCTCATTATTATTAAAATAATTTATATCTTTAACCCCTTTTCTGTGAAAAAGTTATTAAATTTAAGTATGTATATGTATGTATACTTACACTTATAAATTGT
The DNA here is from genome assembly GCA_030067965.1 of Latrodectus elegans. Taxonomy (NCBI): domain Eukaryota; kingdom Metazoa; phylum Arthropoda; class Arachnida; order Araneae; family Theridiidae; genus Latrodectus; species Latrodectus elegans. Next base: position 22,711,294 of record CM057814.1, read on the forward strand.
ACGTCACTTATACTACTGAACTTCGATATATATATATATATATATATATGTATATATATATATATATATATATATATATATATATATATATATATATACATATATATATATATATATATATATATATATATATATATATATATATATATATATATATATATATATATATATATATATATATATATATATATATCATAAAACCAACATGGAAGAAGCTTTAAAAATACATGAATTCAGGGCTTGGAAATTTTAAACTATTGTGAAAATGTTCTTCAAATTTTAAGACCATAAAGTAACATAAAATAAAAATAAATATTTATAAATATATCTGTGATGTTTAAGTGATACACAAAACACTTTACAATGTTTCCATCCACAAGAAAATATCGTTATATTTTTCTTTTTATGAGATGTATTGTAGTTTAATTTACGATGCTTTTACTCATTAATATATTACATCAGCAATTTTCCCAAATTGAGCGATAGTGTTTATCAGTAAAAATCAAAACTGCATTTTTAGTGAAATTCAGTACTTTTCAAATCGACACATCTTGCTTGTTGTTACAATACCATTACCAAGAACACGGTTAAAGGTAAAGAGAGACTAATAAATTTCAGGTGAAACCATAAAATTCATTATTTTACGGCATAATTTTCTGTAAGACAAATGTTATCCACAAATCAAGTTCATTTTGTTTAGTCGTGGCAATTTAATTACTAGAAATAATTTGATCGGAAATATTGCATTTTGAACCTTACGACATAATTTGATGTTCACATAAAATTTAATGCATAGTCAGATGAAAATTGTTGTTCTAGTGAAAGTAGACCTATCAAATATTAATGGTTGGTTATTTTTTCGGGTGCAAGGTCCAAAAAAGAGAAGCTGTGCCTCTATCAACTATTGAACTCCACTCTATTTTTCTCAGTTACAGTGATGACAAGTCCACGAAATTTCCAAGCCAAAATGTTTTGGGTATGTCGTGGAGTTGTCCCTAACAAACTTATGTGAGGGAATAATGTATCACCTAATAGTATCAATAAATTTAAATAAATTTAGTTGACCAATTTTGATTCTTCTAAACATTAAATTTTATATTTTTAAAGCGTGCACTTTAAAATGTGCTTTCTTTACACTTTTACTGAATTTTAAGTGTAAAGAAAGCACATTATTTGAAGAAAATGTGTTTCAACAAAACAATTCTAAATCGCATAATGTCCATGAAAGTATGAGATGCCCGCATGTAATTGAAATTTCATTAAAATCTACTGCATTTTCAGATTTTTCTCTTCTTTAGTGCATTTAAAACTATATTGTTTTATATGATGCTTTTTAAGATCATCTGTTTCATTTCTACTTTACAAAAAAGTAAATATATACTTCAAATGCAATGAAAAGGAAATTATATAAACTGAGCCGCAATAAAATGCGTTTCATATCACCATACATGTTTATGGTCATTTTCATACATTAAGATTATTCTTATACAGATTGATATCAATATTTGAGTTGACATATATAGTTGATAGATTTCTTCATTTTATCATACAAAGAAATAATGTGGAAAAAAAAACCAAGAAAAAAATAAGAATTAATCTCTTTTTATATGATCTTCAGTTGAAACCCTTGCTTCAAATCATTTTCCAAATTTATTCCTTGGAGAATATGAATGCGGTAACCTATTTCTGATACATTTTCAAGGGATTCAATACGTTTTATAGGTTTAAAAACATTTTTTTTGAACCTACAAATATTCATATCTAGATACACAAAGTCTGTAAGCATAATATTTAATGAAATGCTTCTTGATGATTCATAAAACATATAACAAATAATAGTCTACTTCACATATATTGAACCTTCTGGAGAAAAGACATGAAGCAGCATTCATGGCATCCTATTTAATGTAAAATTGAATTATCACTAAATAATGCATTCACATATTCTTAAGAGTATTTTATATATATGTATATATATATATATATATATATATATATATATATATATATATATATATATATATATATATATATATATATATATATATATCATCGCTCTGTCTCTAACAGGCAAATGTATTCAAAGTGTAATTTTTTTCTTTAGGAATAAATAAATAAAAAATTTATATATTCATTGTGAATGTCGAAAATAAAAGCCACAAACAAAAAAAAGCAGCTGAATGATTACAAATGTCTACGAAATCAGTTTCACAAAACTACACATATTAACCTTGTGCAATTTGATTGTTTATTTCCTTATTACCTAGTCACTTTATAGATTTATTTGAAAATTAATTCAGAGCACATGTATGTACTTTTCTGATAATATATTTACGTTCCTGTTTATGTATTAGATCAAGTTTTCATTAATTATATAAGTACAAAGGATATTTAAGCATATGTGCTTTCATGTGCAGTACAAGGTTCAGCACATACATTAAGAAACAAGGCAGCTTTAGTTTACAGAATGTTATATCTGTTCAACATTAAAAATTCAACACCTAGAAGGAATTGTGAGAAAGTCACGAAACTCCCCAATTAGAGATAGACATAAATGAGAAATAAGTGATCTGTATTTCGAAATGATATGCATAATAAAGAGCGATAATAGCAAGAGGAAGTAAGTTATAGGACCACCGTTGACGGTGATACATGAAATAATACATCCAGGTACAGAGTCTGAGAGAGTATGGACTGTGTCCTGAGGAATGGCTCTCCATACTCCGTCAAACATTTGATAAAGCTCTTTTGAAGATCAGGCTATTCAAATAGAGTCCAAACACATCACAAATGGTTTCATTGAGAAGAAACTTGGTGAGAAAATTGGCCAGGGAAGCAGTTGTACACCTTTTAAGGGCATGTCGGCAAATGGTAGCAATGTATGTTCGTGCATTATCTTGCTGATAAAGGGCACCAAGCAGCCCAAGAAGATAGGGGAGTGTCAATGTCCCCAGCACGTCATTCACGTAATGGTGGGATATCATAGTGCCGTGAATACGAACTAGAGGTGACATGGAATTAGAGGTGACATTGGCACCCCAAACGATAATACCACATTATCATGTGATGGGACATTCTACAATTGCTGCAGGATTAAAACAGTTCAAACATCGACGCCACACTGGAACGCGGAGACTATCACTAAAAAAAAAAACTGAAGCGCGACTTATCTAAGAAAATGATCATGTGCTGCTCCGTCGTCCACATCACAATAATTTGTATCATACCAGGTATTGGCGTCTATGTTGTTAAGTCAATTCTAGTCTTCTTAACGGATGCAATAACGGCAAGTCACTTGCAGCTAATAAACATCAAATGCTTCTGTTCGATATGGGAGTATCCAGGATATCTTGCACATACTGCAGAATTTCAGCAAATGTGCTTTGCTTGCCCTCCACCGCCTACCGTCAGACTTGTTTATCCATGAATGCTAAAGTTACTTAGGCTGGATCAACACCCAGCAAAATTTCCACAGTTGCTACAATCGTCGCCACAACTAGTACCCTGTAGACGCGGCCAGTTGTCTGTCACTGGCAGTTCGCTGTAAGAATTAACCTGTCTTTCTCAGTCCGATCACCATGCCCCTCGTAAACTCGTCTGTCTGCCGAAACTGACTCCATCGAAAATGGCCTGACCTTCTCTGTAATCCCTGACATCCTTTACGACAAGAACATACTTTCGACGATTATTTTTCCATGCAGTAATAAAGACGCGAATATTACCAACTCTGTTCTCTGTTCCTCACTTTATATCTTATCTTTAAAATTTAATTACACATATCTTATAAGGTCTTTAAAGAATTTTAATTTGAAATTCTTACATTAAAATATTTTAATGTGTATTAATACATTTCGTAACATAAAATATTAAATATTTTTATATGTATACACAAAATATTTATAAATAGAAAAACGTTTGTTTCAAACTTTGCATTATATTATTATCAAAAATTACGGTAACAGATATTTTTGATTTTGATGAAATATTTGATTATATGAAATAATTTGCGGATGGTACAAATTATTATTTATTCTATCAACAGTTGGCATACTGTCTTCATTAACAGAATGTTTTTACTACAGTGTCTTCATTAAATTTAACATCAGTCACTTCTAGAAAGTAATAAAAAAAAACCTTTACAACTATAAAAGTTTTAAAAACAGTTTCTGATTTTTACATGAAATTTTACAACTAAAAAGGTTCTAGAAACAGATTTTGACTACAATTTAATTTATTCTCTTAGATATTATTGATTACAAAAGCTATGCTATTACAAGCACGAATTCTATAATATAATAAGAGTAAAATAATTAAAAATTGTAATGAGGCATACAAATATAGTTAACAAAAGTTGATTATCATGCAGATTAGATTTTTTAATAACAGAGTTTTCATTAAATTAACATGATATATTTCTGAAAAATAATTAAATTCCAAAATATTTACATTCGTATTTATATAATTAATCTACATTATTAAATATAACACATAAAAACGTATATATTGCTCATAACTCACATACAATTAAATATAAGTGTCCCTTGCTCTAAAGGAAGTTATTAGCATACAAAATTAAATAACATTAAATTAGAATTAAGTTTATAAAGATCATTTTAGAATCCTATCATTTCTAAAAATTTTTTGACTAGTCAAAAGTACAATATAACACATTTAAACTTTCTCCTTAAAAGTAAATGTAAAAAAAATCAACAAATATTCATATTAATTTCTTTATTAAAATTAAATAAATCTTAATTTTTGCAGTTATTATAATTGAAAAAAATCAATACAAATCTGTTCTTCACAATAAAACTTAAAATTATGTGTTGCAAAAAAAAAACTAGGTTTATAGAAAAAGCAATAACAGTAATTTTAATCTGAGTATTTTCATTTGCAAGAGAAAGTATTAGAAAGTTTATTACTTTCTTAAGAAAAACAGTTTCTCATGGGATTATTAATCAATAAATCTACCAAATAAAGGATGAGGCAGAAAAAGTATTAAATAATTGTGCAACAAAAAGGAAATTTGTTCTACAAGTTTCGACATACTTTGATGATTTTCTAACGATATTAAATTATGTTTAATATTGCAGTATGAAGGGAAAGAGCCCAATCCTAAAACGTTTCTGGAAGGGAAAAAATAAAGAAAGTGGATGCATATTATTTTTTTATCAAAAATTTCTAATTAAGATGAGTGGTTTTGAGTTTCATGTAATTTCATGAATATTTCATTTTTTATTTTTTAAAGGATACTCTTTTAAATTGTTATTTGGATACGTGAAGTTGTATATGAAATTTAATCAAAAACCAAAAATAATATTCATTGCACACGTTCTTTATAAAGATACATTTAAAGTTAAATTATCTTAAAAAAGTTGAATTAGTTTGGTTACCATAAAAATGTATTAAGATTTAGTAAAAAGAATTTCGGGTTCTATTTATAAATGCAGTTTTTTAAAGCTAAAATGACACGAAATAATCTAATTTAATATATTTTATTTTATTTGTAATATATACTCTCTCATTTTCTATTTATATTTATCTCACTTTTTATTATCATGTTTATGACTTTTTACATGCTATCATTAGTCATATGTTTATTTTATTTTTACAATTTCCCTTTCATTTTAAGTAAAACTTAATTTTGGTAATATATCAACATAAAAATTCATTTTTAAAATATTGACAAAAAATTTTAAAAAAAGTGGTATTCAAAAATTGTAGAGTATATTTTTTATAAAAAGTAGTTTTCTTAAAATGTAAAATGATATCATTTGTTTAAAATTTTGCGCCCGCCGATGGTGGAGAGTTTAGCATCCCTACCTTCAAGGCAGTAAGTCCCATGTTCAAATCCTCATTCGGGCATGGATATTATTTTCTTTGTCTTCTTTTTATCACACCATTTTCGGGGCGAAGATGGCACACCCACTAGGTGCCTCACTATATGAGAGGCTATCATTTAACCCATTATAGATCTGAATAAGGGAAAGGCCTAAGGGCAGCTGGGGGTGTCAGAAAAAAGTATAAACTCTTTTCATCTTACTATAGTTAAACTAAGAAAATTTATAAGATATTCTATCTAAGTAAATATTCTATTAAAATAATATATAACTTAAGAATGTTTATAAGTACATAATATTTAATCATATTTAAATTTATTTTTGGTATTTGAATTAATTATGATTCTCGCAAAAAATACTCCCGCTCCTTTTATTTATAATATTCCATTATTTTTTAAATGTATTCTAAAACATTTTAAAGCCTTTAAATGTATTCATATATTTAAATAATATATGATTTTCGTTTCACATGAAATAAAATGGTACTTTATTTGTTAAAGTAATTCAAGTGCAATAAGTTAAAAAAAAACATTCAAAAATATTTAATATTAATTTTTTAAACATTAAATGTAATTTTGAAAATTTTAAGGCTCCCTTTAGTATTCACCGCATATATTTTAATTTGTGTAAAAACAAAAAGTAAATTTTTGTTGTATAGAAATTAAATTTCTGTGTTATCATCACGGAATTTAGTGATTTTTCTTAGGAGAACTTCGCTATTTTTCACATATTTCCTAATATTTTATGCATTTTCATCCTCAAAATACGGGTACATTTTAATGAATATAACAGAACAATTTTTGAAATCTATGATATTAGGAAAATGGATTAAGTTAGCGAAATACATTTTGAGCTGAATTTCATCTGGCGTGAATATAAGAAAGCATTTGCTAGTTTATTTACAGATTTACTGGGTGTTTCTAAATGAATACTTGGACTTCAATATTTTTTAGTACTTATTACCAAAACTTAAAATCATCATCAATGCATGAAATGAGAGAGCAAAATGATGTTTATGTTTTTTTACACCAGCATGCAGATGCGCTCGAATCCGCTAGTAGCAAAAATGGTACCTAGTGAACAGGAAGAAAATAATGTTCTGCGGAGTGCTTGCAAAAACCGAATCTATAGTTATTCTGCAAGGTGGTTTGGATAAGCTCAGATGTGAATCCCCATGTGATAAAAGAACTTGTAGATGATAACATCAGTTTAAAAATACTCGTTCTCTTTGCAAAGGCGACAAAAACAGGGCGATGAATGGATTCTGAAGAGTGTTGAGCGATTGATCCTTTCACGCGTAGACCGATGGGATCAGTTTGGAAATCTAGTCATGAGTTAGCGAATCTGGTGAGAATTATGTTTAGTTTTATGAAAATACAACTAAATCTTTATTGTTTGCAATATTACAGGCTCTAAGGCCGACAGATCATGGTTTTCTTGCCCACTTTTGTGATAAAATTTTGCTTCACGACGATTGTCTGAATTGTGCTGATTGCTGTGATGAATCAATACTTCACATCATTGGACATGTGAAATGTGCGCTTCTGGATACAGAAAAAATTTTAACGAGATGATACAGTTGAAACATACTGTCCTCCAGGTAAGGTGACGTATCTGGGGGTGGCAGGTTGTTTTGAAAGTCTTCTGCTTGGTCCTTGCTTCAAAATCACGAAGACTCCATCCGACTGCTTCTATGCAACTAGTAAATCCCATCTCAGGTCTAGATACAGGGAAGTATGCCGGTTAAAACATAGCAACAGTTGAAACGAGAGTTTGTTAAATCGAATGTTTTTGTGCCATATCAAGGCAGAAAATTTATGCAATTATGTAACTTTTTAATTTAGAGAAGCAACAATAACTGAATTTATTACTACCTTGATTCTCTATAATTATGGCTATTTCACCAATTAGTAGAAGAATCAAATAACTTTATTTGACAAGCAAAATGATACACTCCTTCACTGTTATAACGGCGTAAGCAATTACTTGAATGTCATTGTACCCGACCACTAGATTACTTGCCAAGGGCTGAATGACAGAACTTATTTCATATGGTCTTCATGTTCACCCGATATCAATCATGTGATTTCTATATGTGATGGTTCCTAAATTTTATTTACAAAAATTAAGTATTATGTTATATACATTTTAATATCCAATATAACTCTAAAATCATTTTCTTTTATTAGTAACAATAATTTACAAATAAAAACAAATAAAGATAAAAATTATTCTTAAATTAAAATAAAAATATAAAATAATCAAATTTTAAAAAATAAAAACAACTGTTCTTAAAATGTTTATTATTTTTAATTCCACAAATAAATGATATACTTTTGAATCAAATGGGTGAAACAAATATTAAACAATATGATCACAATAATCAAATATTTGAGAGTTAAATATCACAATTACTTTAAAATTTATGATTTCTTACGTTTATATCTATATCTATCTATCTGTATATATCTATATCTATCTATCTATATATATATAAATATATAATTTTAGTTACAGAAAAACTTCAGATTAGAAAGATTTTTAGAGAGTTAACTAAATGAGGAAATAATTTTATATTATTTTTCTACTCCACACTATCTTTCTGGATATTTAATGGATAAATAGTGAAGTGAAACAATTTTTTTAAAAGCTCTTAAAAGATAAAACACATGTAAAATATCTTGAGTTACCTTCTCACTTTAATTTCTTTTGCTTAAAATCACATTCTCGGATAATTTTATTATTTTTTTCATTTCAATAAATTTTTTTCTTTCAAACATAATAACGCTGATATTAATTTTTTCTTTTCCATTTTTCTTTCAATTTTCTAAAGGAAATACAAATTGCAATTATAGAAGTATAGTACTGGTGTTTAAAACTATTTTACGTAAATTAAAAAATAAGAAAGAAAACACACTACATTTTTCATATTATTGTGTTAAAATGAATTTTCAAAATGTAAGAACAAGTGTAATATGTATCTTTAATTAATGTTGCTTTTCATTTGGTAGAACATATATGACTTTCAATTAAACTACTACTTTGTCGTTGTGTTAAACATTTATAAACAGCAACATATCTACACTATAACTCTCCTTTACATTTAAATTTTTACATTTCAGAATGCCATTCTATTAATGCGTAACGTTGTATACTCTATTCTGAAATAAAATGCAAGATTTCAAAAGCATTTGTTTTAAATATATAACAAAGAAACATGTCAAAAATTAATGACTAAGTACTTAATGATATTTTAATATCTATATAGATGAGCAGATATGTATTAAATGTATTAAATTATGTGCATATACAAGCAGGATATATATGTATGCATTTAGTTTTTTCGTGGTAAATTTCTATACCTTCATTTTCCAAAATGAAATATTGTTAAAACTTTGTTCAAATATCAAAAAGTCAGAGAAATATCGTAATTTGATGGATTATATAAACAGATTAAGTAGATATTTATATGGCTTAAATTGTAATGTTCTTTATTTGGATGGGAAAAAAAGGCAGGAATGCTGTACATAAATGCGAATTTTTCATTATGGCTAGAAGTTACTTTTGTAGACATAATCCTTTCTGAAGACCTTCCAAATACTTTATTTTTTTCAGTTACAGTGTTAATGCACTGACTCTGTAAGAAGTTATATCAAATCATTGGATTTAGTATTATCTTTTAAGTTGTCAAGACAAAATAAAAATAAATAAGATTTTAACTATAATAAATAGTAAACACGGCATATAAAATAAAAAAAATGAATCGTGATTAATAATTTTGAAATTCAATGAGTTTATGTGATGTTGTGTGTGTGATATAAATGTAGTTTAATAACTTTATTATTATATATATCTTACAAAATTACCTTAAATATTAATATTTCGTATTTTATTAAATGATACACATTTTTGCGATACTTATTGATATAATAAATACAAGATATTTAAATATTTACTAGAGTAAATTTATTATTATTTGTAAACATATAATTTTACCTAATCCTTGAAAAATAGCGTTAAAAAGTTTCAAATTTTTTATAACAAAAATACCGTTTTATAGAATTTGGTTCGTAAGTTTATGTATGTTTATCGTGTGTTTATTATTCGTATGCTAAAGATATTTATAAAACTAATTAAATTTATATAGTTGGAAGGACATTTCGCAAACAAAATTTAAAGAAATGAAATATTTTATTCAATTAGAGTGGGATTATATAATTTCAAAAAGTATACTGGTATTGGAAATAGGAACTGTGCTGAATTAAAATATCATTAATTTTTCTTTACCCAAATATATGCAAATATTTAAATATAAAATTACAATTTATGTTGTATTTAAATTTTTTTATCCTATATAAATACCTAAAATTTTCTTCCGATATTTGAAAGAAGAAATTAAAAATATTATAAAACAAATGTTATTCATATTTAAGATGCTTTATTTCAACAAACATTTATTCTTTCTATTACATCATATTCATTTATTTAAATAGAAAATATCTTTTATTTTACTATCGTTAAATTAAACGTTTTAATTTAAAAGAGTGAATAAGCAATTTTCACTAAATTCTTAAATGCTAAAAATACATATTTTGATATAATACACTCTTTGATACACAAAAAATAAAGGATCAAATACAAAACAGCAAAATTCATGAGCAAATCATCAAGGATGCATTCATATGTTGCAATCATAATTTTTGGATACCTTATATTAAAGTCATTTAGAGCGCCGACATTTTGGCTCTTGTTTCTTCTCTCGCTGACTGCAAGGTGCAACAGTGAACGATAAATATTACTGCATAACTTTAAATAATTAAAGAAGCATGAGATACTTAATAAAATGTTTTGTTACTCCACGACAACCGTTGCCCACATACAGTAAATTCTACAAGAGAAAATAAACATCTTGAACAGATTACCTGGGAAATGTTTGACCATCCATCCTATAGGCTCAACTTACTCCAGCAACTTCAATATCTTCTTGCTCCTTAAAATGTTCCTGCCACATCTCCATAGACGAAGACTTGAAGACAGCTGTGATGAATTGGCTCCATTCCCAGGCTGCAGACTTCTTTAATACTTGTAATACCACGGTATAACAAGTGTTACCAATTCTGATGGTTCTTGTTGAGAAGTAGCTGAAATATTGTTGTATTTTTAATAGAATATTTTAGCTACTTCTTTACAATAAATGTTTCTGGATATTTATGTTTTGTTTCTTTTTATAAACCATGAAAAACTGACATTCCAAATAAACCTCGTAGTTTCATTTAAATCCATTTCCTTAGATCTTGAGATTGAAAAGAAAGAGAAATATGGTAATAATATTAATAGGTGCTTAGTATTTTCTTAAGAAGGAAGATCGTGGTCAGTACTTCATTTTTTACCAACTGAAGGTCATTCTCATTTCAGGAAAGATTTTGTTATATTAGATCGTCAATATAAATACATTTACACTGTTTAATTTTCAATCCAGTTCATTTAAATTCTTCCCCAATTCATTTTAATGAAGCTAAAATTGTAATCAGTAGACTGTTATCACACATGAGATTACTAATTAATTTAATTGATTGAAAAAGAACAGAATTTTTATTGTAGAAATTTTAATTTGGGATATTTGGTACTTAATCTGGTTCAAATTGAACACAACGTTTTCAGCTGAATAATTGAATATTCCTAAGTTAAGATTAGTTTTAAGAGATATTCAGGAAAAATCTATGCTTTATTTTTCAAAGATAAATTCCTAAGGATTTATAAATAAAAAGAGGTTTATAAATAAAAAAAAATTGATTTAGAATGTGAGGAAATGTTATTTACAATTATATAAAATTTTGATATTTCAAAAATTCTTCCTGAATTTTTAATTTTTATGAATTAAAACATCAAATATATTTACTTCTTTTAAAATAGTTCTGTAATGTTGTTGTTACTTATCTCAGGTTGTCTAATTAGGCTAGATAACCCCCATAAAACCAAAAATATCTAAAATGTTTAAGAAATGTGATGGGTTTTGAAGGATATCGTCTTTTTCAAAATTTAGTCAGGTTAAGATATGTCCATGGGATGCCATATTGACGGAGCACCAAGGACAGTCTGGAAATGTTCTTTGCCCCTGCTAAAATGTGGTTCCTCTCGTGTGGCCACTCATATAGCGGAAAAAGGCAGTATGATAAGATCTTGGTCTAAGAGTGAAGGTCTCACCCGTTTTCTTGGTGTAGTACCATGGATGGTTGGGAGGAACTTTCATAAGCTTATTGAATTCAGTTTTTGCCATTAAAGAAATCTCACTAGATGTGAGCTCTCCTCCTGGGTTTACTCCATCCTCTGACGCCGAACTGGCCAAGAAATCCACTCTTTCATTCCCTTCTACTCCCACGTGTGAAGGGATCCATTGGAAATGCACTGTGTGTTCGGGTGAAAGTCTGTGAAGAAGATTTAGTATGTCCAAGCTAGTTTGATCTCCAACAGTACTCCAATTTGAAAGATGTTGGATTGAAGCGCGACTGTCAGACAATATCCAGATAATCCTTAATTGATCCTTTACTGCATACTGTAAACCTCTTTTAATGGTTATTAGCTCTGATCTGAACACAGAACAATTATCTGGGATTTCTTATTATAAATTCTAGTTATCAGTAGACTGTGTTTATGCACACTCCATTGCCCGAGATTCCCCCCACAACTTTCAAGTCATTTTGGAACATGTTTTATTTATAACTTAGATTTATTTTAACAATTAATTATTTACAGCAAGCAGAGATACTGAGTAGTTTTTATGGCTGTCATAATAAAGTAAAATTTTCTAGGGTGACAAATAATACGTATTGCAGAAATGTATCCCAACCTGGTTTCGCATCAAATTTTTTCTATTGAAGCTAATAATGGTTTTATTTTTTATTTCTTTATTTTAATTATCCCACATTTTTCCGATAGACCACGACTTTTCAAAAGCATATTAATCAACAACTAATTGAATCAGCGTTTACAAATTCTAATTTTTTTTTTAATCAAAAGTTTTATTCAACATCTGTTATCAACATGATATAATTTAAAATAACACTATTGCAACAATTTAATAACTATTAATAAGCGTTCAATGAGAATAGAATTCTTTTAACAAGAGACTACTTTTAAATTAAGCATAAAATATATTTTAAATTGAGGAAGAATCAAGTTCAAACTTAAGTAATATGCTAGAGAATAATATTGATGGCATATTTGAATAAGTTTATTATATAATGCTATATTTAAAAAGAAAATATATAGCATATATATATGCCATATCTCTTATACATTCTTATTTTAATGTGTGAATCTTTAAGATTATTTTATAGCTTTTGAAAATAAATATGAAATAAATAACTTTAATTAACTAAGTAATTTTATTGTAGAAATATGTTTTCTCTTAAAGAAAATATTTGCTATGCATTAAATATTAGCAATTATATTTTAATAAATGAGATCTTGATAAATTTAAATTATTTTTGTAACTTTCAATTAATATAAATTATTTGCCTAATCTTGCATCCTGTAAAAAAGGAATAATTTTTGAGACAATTTTTTAAAACCTTACGATGTCTTTTGAAAAATATAAAAAAAGTCTATGAAAGAATTTATATTTAAAAGCAAATATAAAAAAAAATTGTAGAATTTAGCAATTATCGTTTTTAAAAATGTAACAAAAAAAAAAGCTTTTTTTTTCAGAGAAATTAATTTTTTTAATCAAATGTTTGTTCAATCCTTAATAAACACTTAAGAGTATTATAAGTTTTTTTTTTTCATCATCCATGTGTTGATTATTAGAAGATGTTTGAAAATAAAGGGACTTCCCATATAATACCATATCATTCAAAAGACAAAAATTCAATTCTTTATTCTTTCTTTAAAATTCTATTGTTATTGTTAAGTAACTTATATGACCATTTAATATTTTGCAATACTTTTTAAAGCGTCCTATATCATATAAAATCCCTGTTGCACAGTTTCATCTTTTTACGGGTCACGACTCTTAGGGAAATCATTTCCCTTGCTTAGGGATTTTTGATCAACTAAACTTCCTTCTCTGTAATGTGGCTGAATCAATGAAATTGAGACCACCAGTATCATGGCTATTCGAAGAAGACGTTGTTTTGGACAGCTGGGGAACTTTTAAAGCAATGACCTGTCAATTTTTGTTTTTTAGGTTATCTGTAATTTTTTTTTAATGTAATTATTTTGTATATATTATCTTTTAAATAATTTATTTAACAGAATAATAGTTTGAATAGGGATATATTGAATATATTAAAACACTTGAAAATTTAAGACTGTTTGAAATTTTTAAGCTAGTATTAATGGAGTTTTAGAAAGTACATTATTCATTGCAAAGTAATTCATTGTTTTAATCAAAAGACAGCAATGCAGCACAAAAAATTAACAAAACAATATTTATCTTTTTACTTCCATTCTTTTAAAATTTCAAAATATAGAATCATGATTTTATATAGAGAGAGGCGACAGAAGTATTGATTATATTACATTTTAGTTCAAAATTAAACCTCAGTAAAATTAATACCCGACTCTAAATATTTTTTTTAATTTATTTTAATTTCGTTTGAATATCTTTTACTATATAAACTAGTTTATGTGCTTAAAATCAGCTTCCGTAATATGAGAAGAAGTGAAGTGGTTTATGAATATATTTACTTATTTGTATTCTTGTATCATAAAAAGTTTAAACCTTAATAAACTTTTGATACTTTTAAAGAAGTTCAGAATATTGTATAAAAATTTGCATCTGTAAACATTAAGAAAGTAAGCATTTTTAAAGAAACTTATAGATTCTTTGGGATAAAAATAGAAAATATTTGGCAAAATTAAAAAAAAAATCTTAGATTAAACTCTAGATTAAATTCTAGATCTTAAACTTTAGATTACATTGAATTTACAAGAAAATCAATAGTTTAACTTTTTAATAATTCAGAAAAATAAATATTTAATGTTTCAGAATATATATATATAGATTACAGTAAAACTTCATTAATATGAACAGTCCTTTAGATGCGCTTATTGTATAAATCAAAAGCGTTAGTGCAATGATGCATTTTCATTGAAGCTGGATTTGGTTGACCTTGGATAAGTCAAGCCGCGTACATTTACCCTTTCATCCTTTAGTCAGCTCATTCACTTTTTTGCCTGCCTGATTGCTGATTATGCGATTTAATACAATTATTATTATGTTGTTTAACTGAGTTCGGTGTTTTCGTGTTAGGGGTTTTCTTGGTGTGTTCGAATATGTGAGCAAATGCAACATCTTTCGGTAAACCTATTGAAGGGCAGAAAGTTAAACGTTAGTCTCTTTGAATTATAAACTTAGCCTATGTATCTGTTGCAAGCACATATGTAGAATATGTCATAGCTAAACAAACGGTATTAGGTGTTCGGAAGAGAGACGATCTAAGAAAAGTTGTTCTTATATTCAAAGTTGAAAAAAGTAATTTTGTAAAAAGAACTCTTAGATCAAAACTTGGAAGGTAAAGTTTATAAATAGTTTTATCAACTTCGCTCATCTGAAATTAACTGTGCATGTAGTGGAAATACAGACTGCAAATAAAAGATTTGCCACGGGAAAAGCGGAAGTAATTCTATTTGATTTTCTGTAATGCAATTTTATATCTTGTTCTCTTGAGTTCAAAATATATTTTTTACTGTATAGTTTTAGTTTATGTATCTTGGCTCAATTTATGGGTAATTTTGCTTAATCCGTACTTTCACCAATTCGGAAAACCTGCATGGCCTATTACTCCGGATTAATGGGATTCTACTATATCAATCTTAATAATTTAATAGTCATAGCTTGAAATTTAATCTACTGAACAACACTTAAGTAACACAAGATATATCAATTTAATTGAAGCCCGAGATTTGTAATGAAGATGTTAATCTTTTTCACATGATTTCCGTTTCGTAATTACTTCCAACAAATAAAACATTCACTCTTCTGGAATAAGTGAATACTGTTAAATTAAATTGTTTTAATACCATGTTTACATAAAGTACTTTATTTTTAGCTTCAGTATTTTTCTCCATTAATGCAAAACGAAACATATTAAATATAACTAACTTAATATGACGCAATTAAAGTTTGCAGAATTAAATAATACACACACACACACACACACACACACACACACACACACACACACACACACACACACACACACACACACACACACATATATATATATATATATATATATATATATATATATATATAACCATACTCAAATACATGCTTTACAAAATTACAACATATTCTTATTTTATAATGTAAATTCATATGGAACACACAGGCACTAAAACTAATTTACCAAATTCCAATGTATAAGTTGATATATTAATCGCTTCCAAATATATTTAAATAACTGAAAAAATTATAAAATATTTTCTCTGGCAATCAGCCAAAAGTTATAATGAAAAAAAAATATGATGTCTTTAAGTGCGGATTTTTTTTTAAATAAATAAATTTTGATTAATAAAAACTAACTATATTTTCTGTTAAAAATCGTTTTTATTGAATAGGCTACTTAATCATTAATGCATGCAAAGAAAGTGCTTAATTAATGCCAATATTATATATAAATAAAAAAAAACAAATATCTAAATAATTTGTTTCATTTCTTCTGTTATAATACTATAAAAACATTGAATTAAGTATAATTGATTGGGAGAAAATGAGAATATTAATATAAATGCATATATATCTTGAAAAAATAACAAAAATATTATTTGCTTAACCTGTAGAGGATTATTTCTATTCTTTTATGCTAATAAAATAATTATTAATATTCATGTAAAATAGGAATATTAAAAAATTCTAATGCATAAAAATTTGTATAAATTTTATTTAAATGAATATTTTATACAGATGTTTCATCCAGATCACCTAATATGCAAGCATAAATATAGGTTATGTAATCTTTATTTTTCATTTGTATATGCCAAGACTATATATTTTCTTCTTACAAACTAAAACCCTATTTTGTATAAGGACTTGTCTATATTTCTGAATTAAAATTTATATTTTCTTGACCTATTAAAATGACTAAAATATTATTGATATGTATTTACTTTTAACTTAACAATATATAAATTGTGTATCAGATGTATCTCAATAAATATTATATCACCAAATTTTATACGGTACCCAGAAACATAGATTTTTTTTTCTATTTACTAAGTGCAGTGTAAATAAATAATAGAGAGAACAAATATTTATACAATTAAAAATGTATAATATAACAAACATAAGTATATTTAATGGATTATTTTATCAAGCATAGTTTTATTTGTTTTGAATATTTTTTTATGAAAGAAAAATTTTAATATTGCAAAATTTCAAATTTGTATGAATGTATTAATATTAAATGTGTATGAATGCAGACTGCTTTCTTGGATTACTGAATAATATTTCAAATGAGACTACAGTTATTTATGCTGGTGTATCAGGAAAGAAAACATTTGTTCTGCTTGAGGAATCTGTATAAGATCCAAAAATACATCGTTCCATATCAAATCGAGGAATACTGATGACTGCTATATCTTTCGCAGTGAATTAATTGTCATAAAATCTAGCCTCAATTGAGTACTCTTACTACCTACATCGAAATGCATATGGAATTTAAGTGGTTGTCAGTATACTATCTAGCATCTTTCGAACTGGTATGATATGGTAAATAATATTGGCGTGGCTATTTTGAAGAAGTTTTAAAAGAATTTCCATTTTAGCGCGATTCACTTGCACTGGGTATCTTTACAAGCAAGACATTGTAGATAATAAGACTGCAGATACCCTAATTAAAAGTAGCCCAGAACTATTTTTGTTTTCTCGGGTATCTCATATTTTTATCAGAATCGTATTACCGCTTTATCAATCTGCGAGGTTGTAATATTATCAAGGTAATCTGCCGGGTGGTTCCTTGTTCTTCCAGTGCAGCGGAGATGAATGGACTGTCATTTCATATGTTAGCAGTGGTCATCTGATGATTAGAAATAGCTCACAGAAGCTCTGTGACGCTCAGAGACAGAGCAAGGGTTTTAATTGCATATTCTAACTGTCTATTTTCAGGTTATGATTAACCATATCTTCGACTGCCTTAATCTAATTACACATGATCTGTATTATGATCTACTCTACTTATTTGTGATGTGCTTAAATTTTCTACAGTCATAGATTTGATTTAGCTTTGGTGCCAAATGAGAACTGACAGCAACAAAAATACGTACATAACACACAAACGTACAAATCTTGCTCACATTTTCATTTATATTTAAAATCTTTATTTCACATATTAAAATATATAATTTGCTAATCTATATTTTATAATAATATCGAATATAATAGGGATAATGTTTATTATAACTGTGTATAAAATGTACACATTTAATAGCATACGAACTTTTGATTAATAGTTAAAGAATTAAATTACAATTAACAGATAATTTAGAAAATAATATCTTAAAGTGTTTTCCTGTGCATCATTTTATAACTTTAAACATACATTGTATACTTACAACTTTTTGTGTTTAAAAATATTTAATGAATTATGCAAGTGTGTGTAATAATTGCTTAATGGAAATTATATACATTTAGTTTTCGTAATTAGTATAATAAAAATCCAATAAAAATTTATTTTTCATTATAAAATTGTATGTTATGTGTGTTGCCAGAAAAACCAGATCTAGGTAAAAGTAATTGCAACAACTTTTACCTAAGTATTTTCCTTAAAAGAGAAAGTATTAGAGAGCTCATTATTTTCTTAAGAAAAACAGCTTCTCACGGAATTATTAATCAATAAGTTTACTAAAAGAAGCAGAAGGCATAAAAATTATTAAATAAATGAACAACAAAAAGAAAAATCGTTCTGCAAGTTTCGACGTCTTTTGATGATTTTCTAACGATATTAAATTATGTTTAATATTATATGAAGAGTAAGAGTTCAATCCAAAAATGTTTTTCGAAGGCAAAATAATGAACGATCAGTTAATGTTTACTTTTTCATCGAAACTTTCTAATTAAGAAGAGTGCTTTTTTTTATAATTTCCTGCAATTTCTTGAATGCATGTTACTTGTGTTTCTAAAATACATTTTTAAAATTTTTAGGAAGATACGTGAAATTGAGTGTGACATTTATTCATGAACACAAATCATTATTCATTATAAGGTTTTTATCAAGATTTATTTTAAATTTCAAATATAATAGTATCTTTAAATTGCATTTTTAATTATTATGGTAATGTTTTAAAATATTAATTTAATAGATTTTTCTAGTTATGTGTATATAACTATTTATAACGATAACTGTGTGTACTTATACTTAAACTTATAAATAAGAAAAAAAAACATTAAATTATGAAATGTTCTTATATTAGTTTTTATCTTTTGTAAATAAAAGGTCAACTACTTCGTAAAATAATTTTAAAAAGTTTATAAAATGTATACATACATTTTAAGCAAAATATAAGAATATTTATTACACCAGAAATAAATTTGATATTTTATGAGCTATTAAAATGAAAGTGTCTGTTTAAATAATCCCTGAAAAGAATCTGATATCAGTCTTCATGCATTAAGTATATCTCGAAAATATAAAGTAATCTTATGTATTGCTTACATCGTATAGATTAAATTGAAATGGTAAGGATTAATACTTGTCATATATATATAAAAAAAATTCAATTAATAAGAAAAATTTCATATAAAACATTAAACACTTTTATTTTTGATAATAAATAAATAGATTAACATATTTCTTAGATACTATTGTAAGCATTTTCTTTGAAAAATATTGCAATTAAAGTGGAACAAAAATATCAGAAAAATGAGTAAATTCATTTAAGAAAGAAAAGAAATTGAAAGAGATGCATTTTGTACCAAATGGATTTTGTGTATAATGGGAATGTATCAAAATATTTTAATTGAGATATTAATTTCTCTGAACATCGTTATTTGACCAATAAAATGAAATTTTAGAAAATCTGCTATATAGAATGTATGACTATAATTTCGATGCATCACAATCCAATACAATATCCCTTTCTATAAATCATATACTTGCATGTAGATAACACACTTAAATTTTGTTCATCATGATCAGACTATGTGACTATGATTAGATGCATTGCACTGTTACAATATCACTTCTATAAATTATATGCGTGCATGTAAATAACATACTTAAATTTTGCTCATCATGATCAGACTATGTGACTATGATTAGATGTATTGCACTGTTACAATATCACTTCTATAAATTAGATGCGTGCATGTAAATAACATACTTAAATTTTGCTCATCATGATCAGACTATGTGACTATGATTAGATGTATTGCACTGTTACAATATCACTTCTATAAATTAGATACGTGCATGTAAATAACATACATAATTTTGCTCACCATGATGAATAATCAAGATACACTTTAGGAATGCAAGTTTAATAACAACCAGTACATGAATTGCATTACACAAGGAAGTGAACACATTTATTTGTATGCAGAGAACTACAAATTAACAATATGGTCCCATTCCACAACGATGAAATATTCTTAACTTTATTTGGTCATAAGTCGTCTAAGTAAAGTATTTGACACCCACACATCACAATTATATTATTTAGTAGAAGTAGTGATGCCTAAATCGTACCAATAATTGGAATATTTATTTCAAAAAAAGGAGCAGATTGTTCTCTCATTTTTACATTCACTTAGTTGTTTGTCCAGCGTAAAATAAAAATAATTTGTTACGAAAATACAAATAAGTAAAAATCATTTCTTAAGCTGAACCTTAAATTAATTATGTGAAAAAATAAAAATCTGTTTGCAAATTTTTATTATAAACTCTATTTAGAAAGACGTTGGGTTTGAAACATACATTTTTGTATCCAATTAAGATTCATGGATTTTAATTCTTGTGTTATAATTTCATAAAAATTTATTTTTTAAGTTTATTACATTTAAACTTATAAATAAAGAATGAGATGTTAGTCCAAATATGGAAAACAAATGTTAAGAGAAGCTAAAAGCAATTATCTTAAAAATTTTGACTACATTAAATCTACGCATAATTAGAAATTTTTTAAGAAATGATTCAGGTAAGACAGATTTTTAAAGAGGTAAATTAACAAGAAAATAGTTTTATTATATATTTTTCTACTTTTAAATCTTAAAAGATTTTATATGAATAAATAACGAAATGTCGAAATCTTAAAAGATTTTAAAATCTCTTTTAAGAAAAATATTTCTAATTAATTATCTTTTTTTCTTGAAATAGCTCTCAATTTTTGTTTCTTTCATTTCATTTCATTTTTATTATTATCAAGGTTTATCTTGATATTTATTCATTTACCTTTATACATTTTTTATTATTTTTCAAAAGGAAATTTTAATGCATTTGTATCACATACTTAGTAATGAATCAGTTTTCAAGAAATCAAGTGGTGAATTACTTAAATGATTTCAGGTGTCCTAATTTATGGCACTTAATGCAAATTTTATTTACCAAAAAAATTTCTAATATGTAAACTTGATTAATTGCCCATAAATATTAAAGTAAATATAGATTTTCTGAAAAATAGTTCTTGCATTGAAACTCTTCTTGAAAATAGTGATATTTTACAATAAGTATTAGAACTCCACATGCATTCCAATAATTGGTTTGAAAAGTTTGAATTTTAATTTTAAAAACTCTTTTCTTATTTTTTTTATTATGACTGTTGTTGAAAAGTTTTAAATTTTAATAATGATAGTTACATTGAACTTCTTTTACTTCTACTCACAATATACTTGGAATTGAAAGAACAAATTAGTTGTAAAGAATTTCAATTTTGATTTCCGGAGAATTTATAGATGTGTGTATGGAAGCGTTTATCTACTATTGACGATATAAAATCAATATATTTTAACCCCACTAACGTTCAAAACTTAATATATTATTATACGTCTCCAAAATAAACATTTTGAAACTCCAGATGACATTCAGCTTAAGTTATTATAAAATATAAATGAAACCTAAAACTTCGATAGGTCAAAAATAATATTTTCTGATTTGCTATCAAATTATGTTGAAATTAATATTATATTTAAGCACAATTTCAATTGATGAAATGAAAACTTTAATATTGAAAAACGCTAAAGGAATTTCTTACAAGTTCAAAATGTCCAAAAGCAATGAATGATCAACAGTGATTTGGATGTCATTCGTATGAATGATAAACCGAAAAAACAAAGGGAAAGTTAACGGAGAAAAAAAAAGATTGAAATCAGATTAATATAAAAAATTGTATATATTGAACCCTATAGAGTACAAAATATGCATCAAAATATAAGATTATTTTACACAAACAAATTTCATAAATTGAGTTTTTCAATTATAATTTATTAACACATTACAAAAATATAATTTTGTAAGCAAATATTATTAATATTCAAATATGTAGAAATTTAGAATTAGTTTTGCGAAATTAATATTTAAAAAATGCACATGAAATGTACTAAATACGCTTAAGAATTATACAGAAATAAAAAAATGATGACAGTTGATTATATCTTAAATATTCAGAGAGAGAGAGAGAGAGAGAGAGATTTAGTGGAAAATACGAGTATATTCTTACCAGAAAATATTAATCCTCCGCACATTAAAAGTGAAAACCATATAGTTTTAATTTGATTTATAAACCATATAATTTTAACTGAGAAAATTTATAAGCAATTTTGCAAATACATTTCATGTGATGAAGAATTCAATTAGATTAGATCCCTTCAAAAATATTCGTTTCGACAAGAAAATGCTGAGGTAAAGAACTGTTTACACTTCTGTATCAAAAAACAAATGTATAGATATAAAATTTAAATATTGGATTAAAATATAGAATTTGGTAAATAATTAATTAAAGTATTGGAATAAAATATAAAAATGAAATATAGAATTTGCTTTATAAATCAATCTTTTTTCATTTTATGCCAACTAAGCAATGCAAGAAGAAATCCAATATTTCAATTTACATAATACGAATTTAATGTCGAAATGAAATGATCTAGAATGATGTATTTAAGTAGCTTGTGTTTGTTGAATAAACATTTAATTTATCTAAGTAGTCATCACTTGTTTATTTAACTAAAAAAGTAACAATTTTTAATTTTGATTTGCCATCATTTAATTAAAAATTTGATGTAAGAATGTAAATAGATACTTTCCACTATTCTTTTAATTCCACAAAATACACAGTTGAATATAAAGAACTCCTTTCCATTCAGAATCAATACCCCGAAATTGATGACTCTATTATTTGATCAAACAATCAATGATGCGCCTTTCTAGTCTCATTGAAATCCATTTCCTTAGATCTTGTGAGATTAGAAAGAAGCAGCAACGTAAGAACAAGTTTTAGGGGCGGTTAATGTTTGCTTAAGAAGGAAGATCGTGGTTAGTGCTTCATTTTTATACAAACGAAATGGCGTTCTGAATTCCTGACAAGAATTGAATTCCGTTATATTAAACGATTGATAAAACGATACTCGTTTATTTTTTTTTAAAAGCAGTTCGCCTCAACTCCTTCCGATGCTTATTTTAATGAGGTAGATTTTAATTGGTAGACTGTTGTCCCACATCAGATGATTATTTATAATTTTATTGAAAGATAATACAGCTGTTAGAGTTAAAGTTTCTCTTTTGAAATATTTGGCAATGAAATTGGCTCAAAATCGTAAAATATTTTTCAGTTGAATAATTGAAAATATTTCAGGAAATAATTATAAATGGTATTATGGTGTGTGACTCTCTCTATCATTCTCTCTCTCTCTCTCTCCCTTGTTTTTGATAGGAATGACTTTTAACCAACTATCAAAAATGCTTTTCTATTGACACAAAAAATATTCAAATGTAAATGATATCCAAATCAGTAATCATAAGTATTTCATCACCGTATATATATATATATATATATATATATATATATATAGTGATATTTATATATATATATATATATATATATATATATATATATATATATATATATATATATATATATATATATATATATATATATATATATATATATATATATATATATATATATATATATATATATATATATATATATATATATATATATATAGAGTCTTATTATTATTATTAAGTTTATGAGATTTCATAGTGTACTTTTACCAAATTTTCTATTTGTGATTGCAGCTCATTTTAAACTTACTGCTTAGAGATTTCTTTTAGTAATTAGTAATTTTAAAAAGACTAACAATGAGTAAAGTTTTATAAATTCACTAAATGAAAGAAGAGTATCTTACTAGTAATTCTTAAACGTACATCTTATTAAAATATATGTAAGAATAGTTTCTAGTAAATATTCTATTTGTTTTATATATTTCTTTGTTTTTCATTCCCAAGTCTTTTATTATTCATAACTGAGAAACTTTTGCATTTTAAACTGATTATCCAATACTTCATGAGGTGCTGTTCAGACATGCTACATTTTTATAAACTAAACACATTTCATTCCCCTGTTGTTACCATTAACAAAGTAAACAAAATACATTGTATATGGGCAAAACAGTTTAAAAAAAACTTATGTTGTTTAAAATCTTCTGAACTGAAAAGTGAAATTAAGTGATGTTTTAAAGTTCTGTACCAATTGCAGAGTTGTTAGTATTGTTTTTGTTCTTGTGTGCCAGATAGGCTGACAAATCAGGGTCTCCTGTTCCAATATGTGTACTGAAGAATTCGGACTCCAAGGGAGTTCGAATTCTTCATAGGAGAATGTCGAATTCTTCATTCATGTCATTGCATGTCGAATTCTTCATTCTATATGTCATAGGGACCCGTTTATAGGGTAGGCAATCATTCACACAAGGTAAGGACAAAAACATGATTGATAAAGAGAGAAAGTACATCCATGCCTGAACTGGGATTCGAACCCAGGATCTCCCCATCCGTAGTCAGGCACGCTGACCACTTGTTGGTATGAAAAAGTAGTTATACATTTGCTCTTGTTAAGAACGAATTTTTCGTTACTCCACAAAGATAACAAGTTTTATATTATGGGTTTATTAAAAAAGAAATGATTCTTCAGACAAGTTATTTCTTTAAAAAAAAACTATTTGAAAATAGATTTCTTACTGAAGAAGCTAATAAGTTTGCAAAATAAAAGTAAAATGGAATCTAATTATCAATAAAATGAAATCTAATTAATTGATAATAACAAAATAAATTCAAGCAATCTAGCAATAAATGTTTATACGATAGTTTAATGCTATTGATAAAAGTAATATTAGTATATATATATATATATATATATATATATATATATATATATATATATATATATATATATATATATATATATGTATATATATATATATATATATATATATATATATGTATGTATGTATGTATGTATGTATGTATGTATGTATACATATACATGTGTGTGTACCCAAGGTGGTTGTAAGGCATTTTATTATCCATCACGTATTTTGAGCTCTAACTATTCCAATCTAAGATAGTGGGCCATGCTTGCCACAATCCAGAATATTCGAAAACTTCCAAGCATCCACTCCGACAAAAGAAGATGGAAATGCCTGCAAAAGCTCAACCTTCAACTTCCTCTGTTCAATGATAGCTGGTATCAAAACCGAAATTTGCTCTGAAGAGCACTGTTCAAATACTGAGCCCCGTTGCTCCATTTCGGATTATTTCTAAATAAAAAGACAAAATTAATAATAAATCCCTCTTTTACTTGAAGAAAAATACATATCAGCAAATAAAATAATTTGGTTTCCAAAGAATGATATATAACCATATATATGCTGAAAAGAACAATTCTAGATACAAAGAAAGCGTTTATATTCAGTGATAAGGACTGAACTTCTACTAAGAGAAATCATCATCATTGTTCATATCTGTTTTACATTTGCTACTTTTGTTAATATGATTGAAAACTGTTATTGGAAAACTGGTATTTCTTACTGAAACAAATGTTTTTAAACAGGAAAACAATTGATTTGACTTGGAAAGAGACAAAAATTGAATTTACACAACATATTATTTTATTTCAGGCTTCTTTTCTATTAAAATTAAAATATTGCAACAGATCAATTTTTGGGGATTATGATTGGATACATTATATCATATCATGATCATGATTTCAGCAGTATTTGAATATCCTAGAATGTGGGAAATACTTTTTTAATGCTTATCAAAATCTATCACTTAAAATTAATGATGTATCTTTAAAAATAGCATGGATATAAAATAACAACTTATGCTATTGCAATGGCTCTGTAAATATTGAAAATTTTATCTGATAACATATCAGATTCATTCACAAATGTACGAATTCTTTTCTGAACGCAAGAAACCTTCATCAGTGACTAAAAGAAATATATTATTTATTTATTTCCATTGTTATATTTTAGACACCCCACCATTAGCTTTGTAATGCAGATTAAGATTCATCTGAAAACACGGCATGATTTTATTCCGTACCAATTTAATTTATATGAATACCTCGCCTCTGATTAAAATATCTTTTTTTATGAGCAAAATGTAAACAGCAGTTGCAAAGCCAGTAGTATAAAAGATGAGAGTTCAACCACACTCGGAATGTGGAGCCAAGTCTTATCTTTGTTGTAGATGAGTGACGTCATAGGTTTGTAGTCTTATACGAGGATTTAGAGTGACGTCCTATGTTTGTGATATAATACGAGGGTGTTATCACTAAGCAAATTGTGTGACGTCATTTGTAGTCACCATCTATTTGGAATTTTTCAAACTTTCTAATGTTGAGACGTCACTCTCAACTAATGTTGAGAGTGACGTCTCAACATTAGTATCCAAGGAAACTTGATGTCTTATGCAATACTTGAATCCTTATGTCCTTGAATCCTTATCTTGTCTTATGCAATACTTGAATCCTGCTGCCATCTATTGTAAATTTTTCAAACTTTAGCTTTGATACTAATGATGCCATTTGTTGGAATAATTTTGAACTGTGTATTTTTATTTAAAATTTAACTTTGCCAGCTGTGGGAACAGAACCTCACACCTCAGCATTGGTAATTCTCTATCTTATGCATAGAGCTACTGAGACCGCGCTTGGGAAATTTATTTTATTGTTTATTATCAGAGGGATGATTAGGACTTACATTTTTTTGTAGTGATTTTAAGTAGAATTTTTATGTTAAGGATTATAATGCACCTTAAAATGTATTGTAATATGAATTTATTTTTAAAGTAATAGTATTTAATTTCAAATTGAATATATTTTTTATGATTTAAAATTTACGCATAGTGTTTTATTTAAAAATGGAAATGGATCCCCTAAATTCAATTAAAACTTTATATTAGTGATATAATTTTTTAAAAGATCATTTCTTTTAATTATATGCATCTGTTTCTACATTACCCATGAAGTAAGATACATGATGCATTATCTCCTTTTTCTATATTTGGTGAGATTCCCCAGTAGGCCTATTTTCCAAGATTGTATAAATCATTAATTATTGGAAATTTGATAATGAACATGTGCTAACGTATGTAACCCATCTTTTAAAATATATCATTTATTTTCAAATGGAGATAAGTCTACTTTATTTTGTTTCACTGTATATATACTATGTATTGTGTATATACAATGTACTCTGAATACGATGTTCACTGTGTATATACGATGTACTCTGAATACGATGTTCACTGTATATATACGATGTACTCTGAATACGATGTTCACTGTGTATATACGATGTACTCTGAATACGATGTTCACTGTGTATATACGATGTACTCTGAATACGATGTTTACTGTGTATATACGATGTACTCTGAATACGATGTTCACTGTGTATATACGATGTACTCTGAATACGATGTTCACTGTGTATATACGATGTACTCTGAATACGATGTTCACTGTGTATATACGATGTACTCTGAATACGATGTTCACTGTGTATATACGATGTACTCTGAATTCTGCGGAATTTTTCTTAAGTAGGTGATTCACTCTCTAAGCATGTCTTGTACTGCAGATGTTTTAGTTTATTCTTTATTATGCTCTTTAAGACCCTTTATTTAGTCTTTTTTTCCCCATATCTTCTAATAGAATAGAATACTTTTTTGGTCCAAGCACGATGAATTCTACGATAGGTTTACAATCAAGTTCATCTTTAAAACAGCCAACTCTCTTTTTTTTTTAGCAATGCTGTATATGTTATGCTCAGTGGGGTAGTCTGATTAGTCATATATTTCAGAATATGCAGACTTCTATACATCTTATGTCTGGATTTCATATGCGAGTGAATCTGTGTCAGTAAATAAGAGGCTTGCCTTATTACTTACATACTTTTGTTTACATATTACATACATACTTTTATTTTACTTATAACATTATAATGAAAATCGTGCATTGATATCATATTAAGTTCTAATGTAATGAAGCCTACATAAATTGATTTATTTAGCGTAAGGGTCTCTTTTGCTCTTTCCACTCCAACTAGAATGTTATCAAAAATTACAAATCTCTTAAAACTTGGAGCAGAAACTAGTTTTTTAGCTCTTTCTTCAGCATTTACTAAGTCATAGACGGAGTTATCCATTAATTTACAGAAATATTTTTCAAACAAAAATTCGTTAGTAAAAAGATTTCTTTAAATTAATGAATAACTCCGTCTGTGATTAAACGAAATACGGTTTTTCTTTGCTCCGTGCTGAAATCTATATATTTTTTAACAAAGTTATCTACTTAAATTTTATAATTTTGTGTATTTTTTGCAATTTTGAAACCATGTTTGAAATAAAATTGTAAATGTTTACAATATAGAGCATATTTTTTTATTTTTTAAATTAAGTATTAACTTTAAAAATCTTATATAGATCACATTTTTCAATGAAATTTTAGCAAAAAGACAGCAGTTCCTCAAATTTTATGCAGGTTTTCACTGGACATAAGGGATAGCAATATAAATTGAGCAGCTCGTGAGGATAATGTAAGTTAAATTCTAAACTATATCCACACACATAGACACTGTGTGGAAGCATATACCACGAATCCAGTCAATGTTAATATTTTCAGTTGAAATAAATTCAAATCCACCGTATGGTAAAGGTTGACTCATTGCCCATCCATAAAGATTATTCGTTTCAAAATGTATGCTTATTCACTTCTTCCTCATTATACTTAGATAAATATGTATTATTTGAATGAGATCATTGTTTAGTGACCATTGATACACCACCACGAATACCTTTTCTATCGTTAAATGCATATTAATATCTGTCATCAATTCAAGGAATTGATTTCCCAAGCTGATTCAGAGCAGTAAGCAAATGTATGCAATCAATTTTATAACATTCCTCTCAAAAATTTCTAAAATTTTGTTAAACATCACCCCTTCTCATAAATATTATGACAATCACCAATATTTCTTAAACGGATAGTTTTCTTTACATTTTGGGCATGTTTAGTCACCTTCACTTATCGTTTTTCTTGATAATTTACTTGAAAACTCATTTATGTAAGGCAACTCCGTTTCTTCAAATTCAGAAAAAGAAGATAAATATTCGTATGGGTAAACACCTTTCCTTAAAAGTAAATCATGATGACAGGGAATATTTTCTTTCAAAATATGAAATTTATCTAGAAATAATTTTTCTTACTACGTAGACATAAAAGCAACACTATTGGATAAGTTTATACTTAAAAAAAGAAAGCACCATCTTAAATGGAACAAAAGGCACATTGAGCACCAACTAATGTGGATCAAAGAAGGTATGACATGAAGCTCCGAATGGAATTCAAATATTTTTTTCTGATTAAAAAAATACAATTTAGATGGCCCAGCCAGTTATTAATATATTATTGACATTGTCTGAATACACAAGAAGAAACTAATTCTAGCAGACAAATATGAGGAGGTAGTTTAATTATTAGGATAGCTGTTGTATACGATAGAAAAACTAATCTAGTATTTCTGAATGGAACATAGAAACATTCAGATTACATTTGAATTTTAAGTTCAGTGCTTCTTTCCTATTGCACTGAGCGATTCTTTATCATTTTTTACTCGAATATTATTTGTTTCAAATCAATTTTTAACGCTATTGTTAGTGTGAATTGAGGCCCCCTATTGATGAAATATTTAACTTTTTCCACCTAGATTAGCGCCATAAAATCTAGGCAGAGAAAATTGGATATTTCATCAATATGGGGCATCAATTCACACTAACAATAGCATTAAAAATTGATTTGAAACAAACGATATTCGTGTTTTACCATAGCCAGCTAAAAGTCCAAATCTAAGTACTGTGGAAACATATACTCAGTAACTGTTCGGCGTGCTTACGCCCGAGGCAAACAATATTAATCTTTTATCTAACTTGGAGAAGATTTGAATTGCGTTTCGGAAAATTTTTGTCAAACCAAAATTAAAGGCTTATATTATTCAATGGCAAATAGAGACTTTGAAGTAATTAAAGCAAATAGAAGAAAAATTCTTTGTTAACAAGATTTTTATTTTTAATACTTTTAACTGTCCTTTTACTTTTTTTCATGGCGTATGATGAGATTGAAACTTATTTTTATTGTATTAAGCAAGTAGATTTTTTTCATTTCATGTCAGAGATATAGTTATCTCATTGTAAATAAACTCTTAAAATTATACTGGAGTAAAATTATTTTGAAATGGTCTTCTTTTACATAAAAAATACCTTTTGTCCTTCTACTTTTTTCACTAACGGTACAAATCTAATAAAACATAATTTTATCACTTTTAACGCAAATATGACAATTACACTTATAAATTTAGTGATTTTACGTTGCAAATTACTAAACAACATTTATATTAAAATAACCATGTAAACGAATTTTGAAAAGCAAACAAATTGCTTTATGATTTTCTGACTTACACAAAATATTTTTAAATAATAAAATATATTAAAATTGTTTGTTTTAGAGTCACATAGAAGTTAACTCAATGCAAAAATATTTGTATCGCAGAATTTATCTCTTGTTACTATTCATAGAGAATGTTTCTTAAAGAAGATATAATAAGATTTTTATATTCAAAGTATTTTTATTGAATTGGTTTTTCAATAAATTAATCACCAGAACGGCATGTAAAAAAAAATTCTATTGCAAAATGTTAGCAACAAATAAAAAAAAACTAATTTCTATAACATTTTTCATTTTCCTGTCTAAAATTAAGAAGATAATAAATTAATACAAGTATAATAGAACAGAAGAAAGGGAACATATTATTAAAAATTTTCTATTGAAAATATAATAAAAGATTATTTGTTCACTTTGGGAAGAATTTTCTTTTTTTATTCTTTTATACAAACACTTTAGTTATAAACATTCGCGTAACTTATTTAATATATGAATATTAAAAAAATTCAATGAATAGAAGAT
Organism: Latrodectus elegans; assembly: GCA_030067965.1. Lineage (NCBI taxonomy): Eukaryota > Metazoa > Arthropoda > Arachnida > Araneae > Theridiidae > Latrodectus > Latrodectus elegans. Next base: position 22,742,592 of record CM057814.1, read on the forward strand.
TGTTTAACTTTTGCTTGAATATGAATACTTTATTTTAATCATCTGCTTAATAGAATTCGCTTCATGTTCAATATATTTTCTGTTAGAAATTTGAGAAACCTTATGTAAGACTTTATTTATTTTTTCGAATTAATTTTCATTTTAATGATCAAGTAAAATAAAGTTAATAGCAAGAAACATTGTAGACATATGAGTAATTACAATTTATCAACATATTAATTTGGAATGTGATGGGGTGTATTATGGTGGTAGACATTACAATGTTATCAGTATTCATTTGAGTATAATAAATAATAAAACATGGTTTAAATAAAAGCACAAGTTTACAAAAGAAAGTGAAGGCACATTAGAGGATTAAAGCAACATATTCCTATATAGTGATATTAAGTGAAAAAATAGCCTTGTCTAGTGGTCAGCGTACCTGACTACGGATAGGGATTTTTTGGGTTCAAATCCCGGTTCAGGCATGGATGTACTTTCTCTCTATCCTGTCTTTGTCATTTCCTTGTGTGAATGAGGTGTTAATGGTTGCCTAACCTATTAACGGGTCCTTATGGCATGTGTGTGTACTGAAGAAGTCGGACTCCACACCAAATACGGTTGAGTTGGAAAAATGGAACAGCGCACCACAATTTGCCAGCCTAGCTGGCACACGAGAACAAGTGAAAAAAATAATGTGTTCACTTCAGATTTAACAAAGAGAATGTTTAAACCTCGTCTTCAAAGTGTGATGTCTCTTGGGATACATTTTTTAAATTTGATGTCTTTGATAAGGAAATTTTATTGAGTCTTTATCTTCACCTCGTTATTTTAAGTTACACTTTGTGAACTAAATTATTTTTACGGATATGTGTTGAGGAACCACAAGCGCCATAAAATTATGAATGCATCTTACGATATATTATCAAGTGAACATTAAATAAGCGTCTTAAAAAGAAACCTGTAAGAGACAAAAATTGACTAGAGAAATTTGATCAAGTAAATATTATTTGTTATTCACTGAATCTATCGAAAGTAATCATACATTTATTTATTCTATTCTAAACATTTATTTATTTACATAACTATTTATTTATTTAAACTATACATTTATTTATTTATTCTATTCTACTTGACAGTCAGGTAGAAATCAATATTTTTCTAGTGTATGTTAAATGACATTATATAGTATCTATAGTTCTATTTTGTTATTTATATAACAAAATAGAACTATAGATACTATATAATGTATCTCAGCACATAATTTAGATAAAAATGTGGAAAAATTACTGAGCGCTGAAGACACCTTTTCTCAGTAACAATTCTTAAGGCCTGATAAAAGAAACAAACTACGTAAAAATATTGCTTTCTTTACTGTGTTATATATATATATATATATATAGAGAGAGAGAGAGAGAGAGGTAGATAGATATAGTAGATATAGATATAGATAGATAGACATGTGAGTCAAATTTAAAAGATATTTCACACATTTTATTTTTTGAGAATTGTTTTGTCCAAACACGTCTAGAGACTGATTTAGCTAATATATTTTTAACAATCCTTTTTCTAAATCTATTTTAACTTACAAAAATACGAAATGAGCATTCAAACGATTTTGCCTGTCGATAAATTTCCACCCTATTTGAAAAGAACTGTTTGTTTTGGATGCGAAAAAATAACAGTTATTGAAGACTAAAATGATGAATACTGAAATTATAACTTTTATTTAGAACTATTTACCTTGACTTCATGATTACTCGTTAATTTGGATATATTTTTTCATATTAAAATCAATTGATCACTCTTAAAAATAATTAAATATTAATCTATGATCAAAGGAAATAATTAACAGAAAAATATATGCTTTACGTAAAACAACACTTTCTGTACATGTAATGCATTTATATTTTATAAGAGTACTGAATTATAAAAAAAAAAGAATCAGTTAGAACTTCTAAACCCTAAAAGTAAAGTTGCATTGTAAAGTAAAATGAATATTGTTTTTAAAATCGCATATCAGAAATAAAATTTTTTGTCATATTTTATAAAATATCAGAAAGTAAGCTAAGCACATACGATTCTAATATATAAATTACTTTCTTATCAAACCAGAATATATCATGAATGGTAAACTTACTATCATAATATAATCATTTCCTTAAAATTCATTTGTTAAATTATCGATAATAAATGAAAAATCTAGTGTTTTTCTTTTTGTTAAAAATTTGCATCGTTGAATTAAAATATTTGATCATCTGATATTATTATATTAAAACTTTAAAAAGAAAATATTTATACCTGGAACTGAATATATTATTTTCCGGTGAAAATCGATGCGTAGTAATTTATGGTTCTATTATTTCTTAAAAAATCCGATGACGTTCCTTTAAAATCCGTATATCAGATTTATTTGATAAATCATCAGATAAAGACAAGGATGAAATGATATTAAGAATTGCCTAAGGGAATGTTCGTGTTTAATATTTCATTACGGAATAAAATTGAATTTCTTTATATATAAACGTCGATAAAACTAAACTTGATTCATTTTCTTAAATATTTCATTTGAAGTATGTCAGATATTGATTTAATGAAGTGCAAGTCGTTGAATATCTACTTTCAAATGTAAAAGAATTAAACACTATAATTGTGTGTGTGATGGTTACAATATTTTAACACATTATTGATAATTTGCCGTCTTTTTAATAGTTAATGAGTAGAACTTGTTAAATCTCAGAAAGAGACACTAAAACTTTTTAAAAAAATTTATTTAATAAATTAATTTCACAATTATATCAATTATGCATTCTAATTTTCAATTTTCAGAGGATATATATGTGTGTGTGTATTTTTTTCGTATCCCGCATGTTTGCATAATTTTTTTTGGGAGTTACATCACCCCTGGTGTGGAAGTTCAAAATGTTGATTATGAAATATTTTTAAGGAATGTTGAATTGACCGATGATGTTATCTCGCGCCACTATTTTCAAGGAATGAGTGACCAGTATGTTGCACCAGTATATATATATATATATATATATATATATATATATATATATATATATATATATATATATATATATATATATATATATATATATATATATATATATATATATATATATATATATATATATATACATTGTACCTTATTTTACTTATCATGAAACTACCAAGTAATCTGTGTGTGATATTTCCCTCTTCCTTCATGTTATAGCAATTTAAATATCTAAACCCGAGTTTATTTATATTTGGCCAAAGCTGAAACTGATGTAAACTGTACTTTCAATATGCAAAAATATGATACATTTTCTTTTATTTAACGTATACCTTTTTAACTCACTAATATAGATTTTTTTTAAGTATGTAAATTGATACATTATGTATTTAAAAATTAGGGAATTTCTGAATTTTACTTCAGAGATTTAAATTATTCATAACATATTCTCTATGCTGTATTTCATTGATATGACAATAATATTTTATAGCTTTATGAGAGAGATAGGGGGAGCAACACATATTGACTGAAAGTAATTGATATTACCATACTGGCTAACTTCAAAAGTTTTCATTTGATAAAGTTTTTTATCATAAATTAATATGTTTATTTTACTTATATTATTCGAAACGCTATAATTTTCATAAATTTGTGTTACTAATTTTGCTTGAAATATTGACATAAGTTAATTATTAGTTCTTACTTACAGGTTCTAGTAAATTGTATATCACGAGGAAATTTAATGCTGTTTATCATTATATTTGAATGATTCTGTGTCATAACAGAAAACGAATAATTATCACACTAATATTAATATGAATTTATTTTAATGTTGCTTAGTTAATAATTCAACATTTTGTACCCCAGAAATCATTTCCTTCAGACAAAGAAGCATGTTAGTTACAAAAATGTAAATTGTCATTTATGCCAAACCCCTGAGAGTTGAGACATTGTACTAAAGACATGGGATTTTTCTCCTTATTACATTTGCACGAACTTTTTTCACCTAAGGAAATACTAAGGATATGTACTATATTTGTTTAAATTTTTAAAAACTTCTGTTTTATAACCAATGGACATTTTCAAGATTTCTACTGTTCATTCCAAATCCCTTTTAGCTAATCTATATTACAAACTTTATGTAGTGATGAAAGACATTTTTAAGAAGCTTTTAATGAATTTATTTTGTAATGTGTACCTTTTGTAAATATAATTTCATGTTTTCAGCTTAACGCATGAAGTTGTTTACGTTTTTATTCCCTTTTCATGATTTAAAGTGAAATATAACTCAAAAATGTTTTTATTAATCCTTTAATAAGTTCAGTTATATTGTATTCATTTCAGTATGAAAAAAAACTAATACAACTGTAATTAATGTATTCATTTTGGTATGGAAAAAAAACTAATACAATTCTTCACCTGTTTTCCTAGCATTGTATAGTTTGTAATGTGCACAAAATTTCATTGTAAAAACGAAAGATACATGTAAATAAATATATAGAAATTTATATTAACATTTAGCACTGTATAGTAAAAAAGTAAATTTTATATCTATATCTTCCGATGATCACTCAGCACCATAATAAATACGTTTAAAAATATAGTGTCATATTTCAGCAGATAATACAGCACTAGTGCGGTATAAGACGCGATATTCTGAACTTTTTTGGCGATGAATAAATTTTGTCAAGATGACGTATCGTGACGTGCGTGATGACGTAAGCACTAGGGTTACTAAAATAGAATTTTCCACATAATTCTTATAGGTCTTCATATCTATGACATAATATGAATGAAGTTGCCAGATACATAAGATAATCCTCAAAAAATCGCCAAACTCAGAATCTGGCATCCTGAATTATACGGCACCTTTGCCGATAATGCTCTCATTTTCCAATTATTTCATATTGTGTATCTAGGAGTAAAGAATCAATGAAAGCGCTTCCACGTTGTTTTCAGCAACAAAATAAATATTTAAATTGAAAACCGTTTATTTAAAATTATTTAAAAATTAAAAATATTAGAATGTATCGATTATATTGCAAAATTTACATAAGCTTTGAAACAATTAAAAAATAATAATCTATCATTCACAACCAAATCTCACAGGTACATAAAAAAATACACGTTGTAATCTGAAATTGATAATTAAAAAAATTAATAAAATATTAATAAAATATCGTAATACACGATTAATAATATATCGTGGCAAAGTATATGAAATCATCAAAACATAAAAATACACGTAATAATTTCAAAATGATGATTAAAATTTTTAATATAATATTTTGAGGCTTTAGATCTCTTAAAGCAAAATACTTTATTTAAATGTGATGGATATTCTTAAATTATTTTAAATTTCCTATATCTGTGTAATTAAATGAAGAAAATCAAAATGTTGATCCAGATTCTTACGTTTCTTTACCACTTTTTTGATTAAAAGATAGTTACAATATATAATTACATTACAAATATTAGCAAAGCATACTTATATTAAATACAGGAAATTTTGAGTTGGTTTGCATTTATTTAACTATAGTGCACTATTGATTTTAAACTTAATAAAGGAAACAAGTTTTGTGTAAATCATTTTCTTAAGTTATAGGAAATTATATTTAAAAATAAATTCCTCGAGGAAATTTCGAAGAGAAATTTTCAGCCATTTTTTATATAAGCTTAGGTTGTAAATTTTATGTATAAGAAATAAACTTCATAGAAATATATTTGCAAAGGATTACTGAGACAAAAGATATAAATTAAATGGTGCAATGACTTTATAAACAGAGAAGCAGTGTCATCGGAATTTTATACCAACCAGCCCGGGTGTTTATATAGATATATATATATATATATATATATATATATATATATATATATATATATATATATATATATATATATATATATATATATATATATATATATATATGTATTTATATATATATATATATATATATATATATATATATATATATATATATATATATATATATATATATATGTGTGTGTGTGTGTGTGTGTATATATATATAAATTCTTTAATAAAAGAATTTAGTTGACACTGTATGAAGCATGTTAAAAAATTCCTAAAATATATTCTTAAGCCTGAAGTTTTTATAAAAATTATTTTCGTTATTGGGTATTTTTTCAGAAAAACTCTCATTCATTTCAAAAGCGAAATATTTATTTCATTTAATAATGTTATTTATATCAAATACGTATCTTTTCAGTTTTAAATAATTTTTTTTTAAATTGAATAGAATGGACATTTTATCACACTTCAAGAAATTCCTCAATGTTTTATAGTCTCTCGTTATAATTAAAAAACGATAATAAAATGACGCAACGAATCAAAATAATCATTTTTATCCATTTCAGAAAAATATTTTATTACTAATTATTCAACTCTTTATAACTAATAAGAAACACATACATATTTAAATATAAAGAATTTTTCTGTGAATAATATTTGTCTTATTTAAATTTTTCCAGCATATTATTTTGAAATACAAATAATAATTAGTGAACAATGGAAAAATCAGTCTATTTTAAGAAAAGGGTTAGCTGAATTTTTTTTTTTTTTTAATTTTTTTAGAATTTTTTCTTTTTTCGAAAAATTCTGATTTCTAAGAAATTAGTCAATAAGGTTTCAAATGTTTGTGGAAATCAACTGTAATTTCTTTGTTAATTTTTTTTATTTTGATAAAAAATTTTGAAGACATTTTGTCTATTATGAGATTTTTCTCTGTTATTTATATTTTTATGAAGCATTTTCTTACGGTTATGAAAGACCTTAAACTTCTTAAAGTAATTTTTAAAGTCTATAAAAGGTGTTTCTTTCAAAATATTCTTGTTATTTAAATAATTAGCAGGCTTCAAAAGAGATACTAAGGAATATATAAAATCAGTCTCGAAATTTTGAAAATAAATAATAATTGAATATTATTTTTGATTACTATTTAAAAATGATTAAAATATACAGTTAATGCACCATTTTAAATTTACATAACTAAAAAAGTATTTAAACATTAACATATTCAATCACTAAGCAATATATTGATTTTTAACAACAATCATCCAATAGAGCGTTTTTTCTCGTTAAAAGAAATATTGGCAGCAACGGAAGTGATCCCATTCCAGTAAGACAAATCAAATACACGAGCTCTGTAAACGTACATTTATCGACATCTTAAAGAAATAGAATTCAATTTCAATTCTAAATTCCTAACGAAATTCTATTCGCAAGAAAATAGAACATCACCCACCAACCATCTCTTTAAGCAAAACTTAACCACCCACATCCCACTCCCATTTCTTCCGTCTGATGTAAGAACTTAAGAAAACCGATTCTGATGAGACACAAGAGGACTTACATTGATTGTTAGATCAAATAATAGGTTGGTTATACAGTGCAGTCTTAAGAGAATAATTCCGCCCCATCGATTTTAGCAGCAGAAGGTATTTTATGCAAGGCAATATATTCCATTTAGTTTAAACATTTCCTGAAAGATATTTTTTTGCTCTTATGCTACATTAAACCATGGAAATTAATGTAAATACAAAATGAGGAAAAACGTTTATTAGATTAAACAAATAAAAAACATTATGAATAGAAGATTAAAATAAAGGTTCTTATCAGAAACATTTGCTTAAATGAAAATATATTAGAATATACAAATATGTTTGTTCGAAAAGGGTTATGTTTTTTGTTAAGTGGTATTTGTATACACTAACTTATCCATTCTAATTTGCGTACGAAAAAAATGAACTAAGTGAATTTAGTCTTTTATCTTTCGATTTTAAATAATATTTTTTATATTATGTTTACTTTATTTCTATTTAATTTAATTTTTTTTCATAAATCCTCGAAAAAATATCATCAGCATTAGAATATAAAACACTAGAACAGTTTTTCAAAATATTTAATTTTCGAAAAGGATTTCTATGCAAACTTCATTATTTCATGATAGATCTTTAAATAATTTAAGGATTACAACAATCTCAAGTTTGTGAACAATAACCGTATAACTAAAAATATTTAAAATGAATGCTATATAACAGGGTTTGATATTTTTTAGAAAGATTCATTATTTATCAAGTTCATGACATGTTTTTTTCTCACAGTTAACATAGCATTAAATCAATTGGAAAATAACAGTAAAAATGTAAGAGGAGATATTCAATGGAGTCTTATAAGAATAATAATCTTTGGTGTAATTAGAATAATTGCCTTATACACTCATATTACATAAAGATTTGTTACTTTTTGTATAATAAATGACAAGAATGTTTTGAATATTAAAAAAGCTTAAAAATGTTTTATGAGTGGTTTGAAATCATATTCAATAAAAGCGAATATATTGGTCTTGCATTGCAATAATAACTATATAAATAACAATCATTTAAAAATAATAGTTATTGTAATATTTTATACGTTTAGCATTCTATTTGCAAAAGAATCAAATGATATTTAAAAATAAAAAAAGAACATAAATTTTCTAAAGATTCAGAAACTATTAAAATATTGAGATCATTACATGCAAAATCATTTTATAATCAGAAATAAAAAGAGTAATAAAATGTAACTAAAATAGAATTTAAAAGAACATTATATTCTGTAAAACTCAGTTTTATTTTCTTATCACACCCACAAACGCTCATATATGTTAAATTTTAAAAGTGTTAAAAAATATTAAAAAAAATTAAAACTATAAAATTTTGAAAATAATGCTGCTTTTTTTTACATGTTGTTTAAGAATTTGAAGTCATTTTTATATCATATGAAGTCATCAATATTTTACTTCTTATTCGGAAAAGCCTTTTTGATCAACTTTTATAGATGAATGTATTTAAACTTAGACACCAGATACACTGTTGTGTATATATGATAAAAAATAAACTAATTGTGTTAGTTCAAATTAATAAAAAGTTAAAAATAAACTATGAATAAATTATTAGTTATAAAATGAAACAATTTAAGAAAACGTTTGCTTCAAAAAATACGACATTATCTGAATAACAAATTCATTAAGGTAAGGGAATAAGCAAAAATGATTTTTCTGCAAATTTTTAAAAAATGAATTATATATCACATATATATCTTCACATATATATAAATCACATATATATCTTTTGTAATGTTTTGAAACAACTTTTGCATCAGAACAAGTGCTTCTTAATTGAGATTTAATCAACTGTGGTCAATTTTGATTGTAATAAGTGCAAATATTTTTGTAATATTGTCAATAAGGATTTGAAAACATCGATATTCAAATGTTCTTATAATCAATTTCAATTTAATCTTTGATAGTGATATTGATTACTATTATATGTATACGTCTGTGTGCATCAAAGAGCTTGGGGAAACAAGATAAAATTTATACACAAAGCTAAAAGAAAGACTTTCAAAATTATTGCAAAATATGTGTGAAAATTTTTATGTTTTGATTTAAAATGCAAGGAAACATCAATTGATACTAAAATAAATAACAATGATTTTCTGTAATTTATTATGTAAAAATGTAAAACTATTTTGCTTTATATTTTTACGTAATAAATTTATCGTGATTTATAACTATTGGATTGTAATATTCATTTAATGTTTCATTATGTTGATTAAATCTTACAGATGAAAAAAGTAAATCCGATTTTTAATTTAATTTTTGGTCTTCATAGAAATTTTAGGAATAGAAAAATTTTTAAACTAAAAATGTGTAATACTTATAAAATGTAAAATTTAATATCAACTTATAATTTTTATTTTATGAGTAATGCACATTTTAAATGTAATTTTTATAAAGTTTTATGGAATTATTAAACAAAAAATCTGTACATTTCAGTACAAGAAAAATATAAAAGATAATCTGTTATGTTTATATTATACTAAAATGTCAAATTATTTTATTTAATCATTTATAATTTATCCGAAATTCTTTCTATATTCAGAAATTTCGTTATATTAGCTCTACTCACAAATTCAACATTCCTTCTAAGAGGAAATTCTAATTAATTTAGTTTTTAATTTCTTTTCTATTACATTGTTTTTACATTTAAATTAAGTAATTGCACTTTTTTAATTATGCTATGTATATAGAAAATCATTAAGAAAATAACTAAAACTTTTAATTAGTTAGTTTCATATCCATTCTTTAGAATCAATGATAACATTTTGGGCATTTTAAAATAACTTGAATTAAATATTATAATAGAAGATTTTTCAAATTAAACTAAACTAAGTACTAAGCTAAAAACTTGAATTTTTTTCAATTTGCACCGCTGCAAAAATACAAATATTTCTGTGCTCTTAAATTAAGCTCTCGCTATTTTGCTTTACAAGACTTTGCTCTTAAATTGCTCTTTAAGCTTGTACTTTAATTGCCGACTTAGATTTTAACATGATAAAAAAACAAAGTGTTTTCTCTTGTAAATTCTTCAAATTCTTTCTTAAGTATAAATGCTTGCTTTTAAGATTGTGAACCTCACATTATTATTTTTTTTGGTAAACGCAATTTATTCCTCAATTACCAATAATCAAACATTCCAAGTGTTCAATGGACTATTTTGAAAATGTTATTTGCAGAACAGCATCCATTTTATTAAAGCTGAATTGCAAGTTCATTCCTTATTTAAATTAAAAAAAAATAAAACACTATAAAAAAGCTAAATAAAAGACAATTAAGACAATACATATGATAGAAAAATATAATTTAATTGGGGATTTCTCTTTCTTTCACGTTTTCAGAAAAAATAATTACAAATTAGATTTTATTAAAAGAGTTCTTCTAAAACATAAATTCTGTATAATACTTTATCATAATTTTATTTAATTTAAGGTATTTTAAAATACTAAAATAACATAATAAAACAATGACTCGAAAGATTTTCCAAGTAAAATTGCGTAACCATAATATTATCTAAGCAAGCTTTTAAGTTACTATTACCAAATTATTAACCTTTATCTACATTTGAGAAAAATCATGTGTTTATAATCTATTTATAATAATTTATATAAAAAAGAATGACATCATTTTGAAAAGTAATATTAATAAACTAAAAACATATAGAACATTGATTAACTATAAAATTTAAAGAGTAGTTGCTTTTATTTTGATTACGTTTGGCATTTTTATTGAACGGTACAATAAATAAAATGTTTGACTATTTGAAGTATGTACCATAATATATTAATTCCAATAATATCCAATCTATGTAACTGATTTAAAAAATTATTATATTCGGTAAAATGCTTGAGTCTAGATACAACGTAACATGTGCATGGACGGGTTGGTGAATTTATGGAATGATAAATTTTCAAATGTGATATTATTTTTAGTTTGCTCTTACTTAAATACTTGGGCTAATGTTGACAACCAATTAGTAAATGCAAGTATTCGAAGATGTGCAATTGAAGGAAATTTAAATAATTATCACATTCAAAAATTCAAATAGTTTTAGTATATTTAGATTTTGGGGTCTTAAGTGCAAAAACTACGAAGGAGAAGCTTTGACTGTTGGAAATAATCTATATTTATTGTTAAAAATTCTCGACACATTAAATGAAATCTGTTAAATAAATCTCCAGAATATGCTGCAATTCAGGGACATTTAAAAAATATTAATTCAACACATTACTTATTAACTGAATGAAAATTGCGATTACTTATCCATCTATTACTTATACATATCTTCATATATCTATAAATGCACAAAAATTAGATATTGATAAAAATAAAATTATTCACGCTTATAATCGGAAAATATCTTTCATGTGTTTAATGAAGGTATATAAATAAGTGTTATATATTTAAAATTCAGGAAAACTTACAAACACTTTTAGAAGTCAATGTCATTGTTTATTGTTGCTCATTTGAGGCGCAATGTGTGTTTAAATCAATTAAAATCCATCCTACATGTTATTAAAAGATATTTATACCGGTCTATAAAGGTAAGCGATTTTTTGAGGAAAACAAAAAAATGAATAAATTTTTGATAAGAATTAATTTTGAAGTTGTTTGTTAATGGGAATTTTAAATTCAGTGTATTATTTTTTAGAAATGACGTATATTTTATTATGTTGACATAACTTTGTTTCTTAGGACTGAAATGTGTGAATTACAAAATTTTAGTTTAAGATATCTCTCTCTCTCTCTCTCTTATCTATTATTATACTGTTAAACTATAAGTAAAACATTTGATTCCAAATATGAAGTGATTCAAAATACATAATAGTAAGTACTATTTTTATTTCTTATTGTACTGTATTTTGAATTCCTATAGAGTGGTTGTTCCATTAAAAATAACAAAAATTATTAAATAAGAGTAAGGCACTTTCTTATTTGGCAAAAAGAGATTAAACGAGAAGGCTGAACATTGTAAAGAAATATATCCCTCTGATAATGAATTCATATCAAATATGAATGTAATCTTACTAATATGTATTAAACCTTTATAATACATTAGTATTCAAAAGATAATATTTCATGAAGATAAAGAATAGTTTTAAATTTAATTACTTGTATAGATAAATAACTGATTTTTTTAGAAATGTGTTTATTTCTTTTAGAAATCAACATATCTCGCCGAAAAACATAGATCAACATATAGTAAAAATATAATAATTGCTCAATAAATTCAGACTGTTTCATAAATCACGCTAAATACTATTTGTGTTCATAAAGTGCATACCAAAATTATTATATTTTTGTAAGGTTATTATATATTATATAATATTATAATAAAATGGTTTTATCAGTCTCATATTTATTTTGCTTTGCATGTCATTTTAAATAAATATATAACAGTAACGTATTAAAAGGAATAAGATAGTACAATACAAATTATTCAAAATATATTAAAAAAAATTTCAAATTATGAACTGCATAGATTGTAAAAGATAAATATTAACCTTTATAAATCTTGATAAAATTTCTAATATAATTTAATAAGAGAGATTTCGTAATTAAACTTATTTTTCTGTCTTTACGCATTTTATTAAAATAACTTTTTATTAAATTCATTGCATTTCCAAGAAAATTAATTTTTTGTACGGTTATTCTTATTTCTCGTAGGAAATATAAAAAATATAAACTTTCTTTTGTAAAATAGTTAGATATATATATATATATATATATATATATATATATATATATATATATATATATATATATATATATATATATATATATATATATATATATATATATATATATATAAAAGTAATTTTCAGCATTTAATTTTTTTCTAAGATTATATGTATACGTTTCCATTCATTTATAAAGGCTTATTTTTCTGTTTCTATATATATAAGAGAATTATCATCTAAAAAATAACTTAAATGTACTCTCCCTAATTAGAAATTTGTTAAAGGAAAGCCAGGCGCATCAAAATGAAGATTATCTTTTTTTTTTTCTTCTCTTTTTTGAGATGGCTGGATTTTTTTTCTTCATGAAATTTGTTTTTATTTCAATCTATTGTAGCAGTATCGATAAAAAGTAACAAAATTAAAGTGGTTAATGGAAGTGGAAAATATCATCAATGTTACTAATACCATTTTTTTAATTTGATTAACTTTTTTTAGAGAATAAAAAAAAATCCAGATTAAAATATCAATATAATTGTTTAATATTGAAGCAGTTAAACATACTGCTCTGCTGCATTCTATTTAAATCATTTATTTGGTTCAATGCATTTATAATTGACTCTTGAATTATCATAGATTTACATAGTTTAGATTTTATCTGGAAAAGCATGCATCTAGACTTCAGAAATTTCTCCGGTTTGAAGATGGGTTTTTATTTGTTGAAAATAAGGTACCCCACATGTTTTTATATAGCATGCCATAATAAATAAAAATTCAAAGAATTATTTAAAAAAAAAAAAAAAAAAAAAAAACGCTTTTTGTTTTATATACAAGCTAGATAGCTTTTGAGAATAAAAAAAATTAAAGTGTGGTTCCTATTCTAAAAGAATTGTTTTATCCATTTTTTAAAAATTATATGTGCTTAAAACCCTTAAAAAATATTTTTTTATGATCTATGTAAATTAAAATATCTTTCTTTTAATATATTTTCTACCAAACTATTAAATGAAGATTCGATAAATTCTTTTGTTGAGTCTAAGATTGAAGAGTTCTATGTTAGTGAACTGACGTGATTTTTTTCCATAAACTTTTTATTTTAATTTCTAAAGAGAATAAAAAAAAACTTTGTTTTCCCACTGAGATACACAAGGTCACCATTCTTTTAATTATGCTTTCTTGTTGGATATAGAACATCTGTAATGTTCGATTATTGCTTGCCACAGAATAAACCCATTGTCAGCAAAAATATATGTGAAAATTTGTTATGCTAGTAATTGTCTTAAGTTCAAACCATTGTCCTTTGGGATATTTAATGGAAAAAATGACTTTCTGTAATGGTAAACAGTATATTCTCATTTTAAGTACAATTATGAAAAAAACTTAAAAGCATTGTTTCATGTTAACGTAAAAATTTCAAATAAAATGCTACAAATTACGTATTTTAAGCAATGATAAAAGCCTTAAGGTGCGGAATTTTTAAGACACAGATTGCAATATATTTCTTAATAAAATTTGATCAAATAATTTATCAGGTATTGAAAAATAAAATAAAAATTCTCTCAAATTTATTATTCAAAATCTTATTGATCAAATGTACGTAAACAATACAATTTAAAAAAGTATTTTATAGCTTAATTAAATAATTTAAATTTTATAATTTAAAATGTATTTAAATACTTGAATTTCATATAAAACTGGTCAAACTAGTCATAAAACTAGTAAACCTGACTTATGCAATCTGTTGCTATCTTCCTAGTTATATCAACAGTTTTGAAATACCAAATATTTTCTTGATTGTCTTTTTTAGTCACAACAATTTGGTACTCGATCGTATTGTTTTAATGCGTTTGTTTCCTTAGTTTTTAATGACAAAAATTATTCAAGAATGTTATGAAAAACAAACCTTTATTTGTTAAAGGACAATATTATAAGAAAGAAAAATAGAATGTCTAATACTTATAAAATGTAAGCTATAATATCTTAAACAGTATGTGTTATTATAATGCAGTACTCTCTTTCTCTTATATTTGAACAAAATAATAATAAAACAACTATCATTCAATTTGATGCAGATTACATTGAAAAACATTCATCTAGTTCTAATCATACAGCAAACTCAGCGAAATTCAAAAAATAACCTTTTGAAGAGTTTCACATTGTGTACATAATTACAAGTATAAGTCATTTCAGCAATTTACTTCAGTTACAGATAATTATTAAAAAATAGTAAATGAAAATTATAATTTAAATTGATAAGAATGAAATATATTAAATAAATTAAACTCATTCTCGCATTTAGCTTTTCATCAATGTGAAATCGAAAATAACAATACAATGTATGATAATAAGTAAAAATTGACTATGTAGTTACAAGCTATTAGATCTTAATTTCAAATTGAAAATAATTCATGAATGACAATGAAAGCCTACATTTCAAAAATCGCTTGGACATTTTTTGAGCTGCAATTGACTTAATAATCTTAATTACCAATTCCATTACTTTGCTAATCTCTTCTGGAAACCTCTGCAAAGATAGTGGTTCTTGGTGAATAGAATATTAAGTAAGTGTCTAGTGATTAATTCCTTCTTTCAAAATAGCATGTTATATGTCATAAATTCTATCTCATGTAACACGTTACTATTTAAGCCGCATATTTTTGCATCATTTATTTGATTGCATTATCAAAAGTATATATTTAATCAAATATAATAAGAAGTCAATATAATTAAGCTAAAATAAGTAACAAACTAATCAAAATAATTAATATAACTTTAATCAAATGTAACTAGTAAGTGAATTATCAAATAAAAATAATTTCATAAAATAATGAGTATATTCAATAAAAAAAAGTAGTTTAATAAACACTTTATACCTAGTGCAAACAATAGCTTTATACAAATCAAAACATACTGAATGTAGGAGTGAGAGATTTACTTGTGAAGTCATCAACAGTAAAAATCAGTGCTTAAATTTAAAGTAAATGCTGTATTTAAATGTTATTCAAAGGCAATATTTAAGAATATACTTTACGCAATAGAAATACGGAATTTTTCTCGTACCACCAATACCTGAAATAATGCATTAATTTATAATAGATAACAATACAGTACAGAAAAATAATTATAACCCCATTTTCTTTCAATTTTAAGAAAAGAATAACAACAGCTTGCACATTAAAACTGAAAGAAAAAAAACCTATAAGTTCATTTCATCTGTAGATTAAACGTTATTCATATTATATATGAATTTTGACTCTTTTTATCTAAAATCTAATTCAGGCTTCAGAATAAATAAGTCCAAAAGCTAATTTCAGAATTTCTCAAAAATTATTTCTTTAAATACAAATTATACCAGGGAATTTCGGCTATGAGTTTGCTGGGAATAAACTCTGGAATTATATTGCTGAATAAATAATAAATTCCAAATTCTTTTATTAGTTAGCAATCAATGAGGATTGGATTTTTAATACAACTTACTTGCCATTCAACTTGAATGAATCAATATATTACTCAGTAGTTTCAATGGCTTCAGGCATTTATTTGTGTTTTCTTTAAATTGTGAACAAAAATTTATTTTGAGTTGGTTGTTCAGTATAAATCCATAAATTTTTCACAGTATAAAATGTAAATAATAGTAGGTATTTTTCAGCTGAGAGACTTTTACTAATATACTTTTACACCTTTTGAATTATATAATATCTTAGTTACAAAATTGTATGCTCATAAATAGTGACAAAGGGCGAAGATATGTGATATAAATTATGAAATTTTCAGAGACAAATGAAATTTATATGAGCTGAGAAAGGCCAATTTGATAAAATGAATTAAAATTTGTAATTCGCTTATAACATAAATAACATACACACATTTCTAGTGTAGAGGTTTAAAAATATCCGAAAATATTCAATTTTGTAACTTTTTTTTTTATAAATTTTTATTTTTAAAAAATTTAGAAATATGTAAAAATCAAATTATAACAAGAAAATATTTATTATAATATTAATATGTAGTTAAATAATATATAAGTATTTATTAGAATTCTAACAGTTTCGAATGTAACTAAAACATGAGGATATTTGTATTTTTGTTTGTATTATGCACAGATAAGAAAAAACTTAAAATTTAAAGTAAATAGCTACGTTTTATTTCTGTTTTCAAACTGCAGATTTTCTACTCAATTACATTTACATGCGAGAAATGATATCTTAAATGACGTTTTTATCACAAACGTTTTTGATGCGCCATTTATTTTCACTGCCCTTAAAGAAACGTCAGGTGCTTTGCTATCATTGTCGTAAAATCAAAAGCTTGGCTAACAAAATTGATTTAACTTTTTCAGTTCTGCATGGGATACCACTAACCACTGAATATATTTTAATCAATAAAATGTATATTCTAATCCTCTAAAGAAAAAAATGTAATAAAATAATATGCATTAAATTATATTTTTTATTTTTGAATAAATGGATATTTGCAGTTTAAGCTAAAATATTAATAAAATGAATTAAAGAAAAAGATAAAATTATTCGTTTATTAAATGAAATAAAACGCTTGATCATGTAGGAATGTGTTGGTCAAAATATTTTCCTGTTATTTTGTGCCTCAAATATTTAATCGAATGTACTTTGCAATGTAACACGTAAAATATTTTTAATATGTAAAATATATTTTGTATCTAGTGATATTGGCTAAAATTTAAGAAATATTTTTGTCAGATTACTAATTTTTCTAAGGCAACATAATTTTACAAGTAACGACTATTTCTAATATTGTAAATAAGAAGTGTCTACGATAATGCTTCCTATGATATTATCATTTTATACACTAAAATCATTTGCTCAGTTATAAAAATTCATTATTTTGGATAGTATTTTCCACATTAAATTATTTTTCATATCAAAAATGCAGTGCTGACAGCTAAATGGTTAGTGCTGTTGACAATTTAAGCTTGTGTATTTGAATACCATTTCAGGCTTGGATATTTGTAGTGGTTTGTAATCCCCTTAAAATTTTCTTGTAATTTGCCGTCGTGTACCATTCAGCAGTCAAGACAAATTTATGAAAAGTTACGTCATAGCTAAAATTTTATTCATGACTATTACGTCAAGTAGGATATAACATCAGTGTTCCTGAGTGCATTGTTATAAAACAGAAATTAAAATTTTTCTCGTTTGAATTTAAATATTTAGTGATGGGGCTACATTGACCTGCTTGGTTAGGAAGTCGTTCTCATTATGGAAGGTAGTAAATTTGAAACCAGAATTAAGCAAAGATACATCGTGTTGGCTAAAGGTGGCTGGGGTACATTAAATATGTCCTAATCGCAATGTCATCCAAGTGAAATAATACCTGTGGGGTTGGTAAGAAAAGCATTGGGAATTTTCTGTTTGGACCCGGCTTCACAATTTCGAAGACTCTACCCTGCGGCTTTTTGTAACTGGTAGAGCCCAGCTCAGGGAAGCATGGTGAAGCAACAATTCATTGAAGCGAGCATTTAATATCGACTTGAAAGATGGCATTATGCAAATATTGACGACAGATAACGAACTGTTGTATAAAATGTTACGAAGACAAATCTGCCGGTGCACATTAATACTTACGTGAACATGAAGTAGCTTATGTAGATCCAAAACTATATCACACGCCACCGAGACACAAGTTGGTCATACACATTGATAATTAATATATTTTGGGCAGTTAATTTTTTCTTGGTTCTTCCTCACATAAATACACACATCATGATGATAAAAGTTATTTGGATATTTTTAATCTTTTTAGTCTAATCTTCTGTGTAAATTAATTAGTACAAGCACAAAAAGTTTCACAAATGGGATTGGTTAGGGGAACTATGCTAGAGCAACAATAACATAATTCTTAGCAAATCTATTTATTGTTTTTGTTATGAAAACGTCCACCCATGAAGCCAAGTAATCATCATTCGACAGTGATACAGTTTCAAGTCTTTGAGAGAGGAATACGCATTCACACAGAACAACCATTCCAAACATTTTCAATGAGATTCTAATCTGGTGAATGCATCTACCATTTTATATCCTCCCTATTTAAAATTTTCACTCTTGAAGTAATATGAAGAAAACGATAATAAAGTACATGATTGTTCAATGTAAAGAATATATGATTAAGTACTGCAGCTCATAATTAAGCAATGGTATTACTATTTTATTCTGACAACTTACAATCGTCAGTGAATCCCGTTAGCGGGTGTGTTAACCAATACCATATGTTCAAAGCATTCAAGCTATACCATATTTCAACCTTAATAAGTGTGATGTTTAGAAAATATTTTGATTGATTTCTATTTATAAAACTCTCATAGTCTTGTTTAGAAATGCATGGACGTTTTTTATTGATCCTAACGTTGAACTCTTTCACAGAAATAATCAAACTGACTAGTTGCTGATAATACTTGAATCATGTTACTCTGCAGTGAATGGATGGAAAAACCATCAAAATAAAAATATGATATTTTGGCATTCAGTGCATTTCCATGTAGCCATATATTCATAATACCAATGATATTAAACTACCAATGCATTTTATAGATGCTTAGAAACCACTCTTAAATTAGATTCAATGCAAAAGAATTATATCAGTTATCATGGTGCTCCTTTGTCATCCTCCAGAAACACGCATTTGTATTTGTTTTGGGGTTGGTTAGGGGGTGTTTTATTTTAAAGACCAAATTATTAATGACTGAGCGTCATCATAATATATTATCATTCTTTTCTTATTATATATTTCACCGTAAGCTAATGCTTAGAACTATTTTATTGTACAAGAAAAACCTCGAAACTGTTAAATTGATAAATTCTATTCTTCTCAAAAAATATCGTACCGAAATTCTAAATAGTTTTTTTTTGTATGCACCTACAATTATCATTTATAAACTTGTGCGTTATATAAAATTACTACCTTTACAATCTCTCAATACTTAGGCATGATTTGTGATTACGTAATTTTATTTGCATCTTTTACTATGAATAGCAACCACCTCTATAGCTCAAAACTCTGTAACTCTTCAGAATATTAAATTTTATCTTGAGTATCTTTGAGAATGAATTTGAAATGAAGAAATGCAACCTATTTTGATTTCAGACCGATTTGCTTATTTTATCAAAATTCACGAATTTAATATAAGAATTTATTATATAAGTATATAACATATGCATATACCAATTTTAATAATTCTGAGAATAAAAGTATATAAAATAAGGATGAAATGGAAAAAAATACTTGTAAATCTAATCAATCTTATATTATTTTACAAAATACCAATTCTTTAGTTGTGATTATTTTTGATTCAATTATTTTGTGATAAATCATTCTTTTTTTATCATCATCAATTGTGATAGATTTTATTATTGAATTTTTCAAAATAAAAGCTTTTATATTCCTATTGAAAATGTCTCTACATCAGATTTTTAATTGTAATTTCATGCAAAGCTTGTAAATGTGAAAAGAGTGCCTTAAATGCAAGATTTCATAGAAATATGGTTTCTGTATGTTATTTCTTACATTATTGAGACATTTGTTTTTCAAAATTCATAAAATAAGCTATACAAATAAAATTGTATTCATTGTTTGAAATTCATTAAGTCTTTTTTTTTTTTTTTGACTTAGCACTTTGCTGGTATAAATTAAAAATACCAAATTTGATGTTGGTTTTTAGTTTTGTCTATGCTGTAGTTACAAAATTAATTGCCCACAAGTACTTTAACTTTTAATTTGGTTAAGAAATTTAAAATAGAATTTTTTTAAACATCAAGACTTGCCCTTGAAATTTGAAACTAAAGCTAAGTTTAAAGTTCCCTCTTTCTTCAATTATTTAATTTTTATTTGCTTGGATAAATACCAATTTCCGACTGTGTAATTTTATTTGCAGAATGAATGAATGAATTCAGAATAATAACATTTATATAAATTTGAAAAACACGAAAATTTTTTACAAGATTTTTTAAGATAATTAATTTAGCATTTTATTTAATTTATATTTAAAAAGTAAGTGTTAATTTTAAACTTATTCAAAATTAAGGATTACCATACAAATCATAAAAATTAGAGAATTATTGAAACATTTTCATAAAAAGTTTTCTCCAACTTTTAAAATTCCTTTAACATGTTAAATTTTAATGTGAATTAATTAAATTATAAATTAAACATGAAATATAACTAAAGGATTATTCTCCAAAAAGAAATGAAATGAATATCATTTGAAACATATTTTAATTTATGTTTGTTAAATAAGTTGAAAACACAGTTAAAAATCAATTGTGTAAAGATATACTCATACTTAAACAAGTGTATCTTTATATGCATATGATTTTTAACACTAAATATTTTCAAAATGTATGTGGTATTATATAGCAGTAATTGTGTTGATATTTCTATCTTTTTTAGGAATTATTGTGTTGTGTGTGGTGGGTTCTTCCATAGAATCTTGTACACAGTGTCGGCTCTTGGATACAACCTTGCACATAGGGTAGGTACTTCGACACATGAATTCAGTCTTCTGCCTATGAAAATTCCGCGTGTAAGAAGTTCAAATGGCTCACAACTTTCAAGCGAAAGATTTTCAACTATTTGGTATTAAGACACACATAAATTATTTAAAAAATAAAAATTTAGTTTGAAAATTTAAAATAAAATTATATAATTAATTTACAAATAAAAAACTTTTGTTTTATAGTCTCTCTAATATCGAATTAAACGTAAATTTTTATACGGGAAGAAACATAATATGCTAATTTTTGAGTTGGAAATTAGTTGTCCATTGCAATCTGTTATTAATCTAAATTGAGTTAAAAACTAGAATTAATAATTTAAAGCAATATTTTCTTTCTTTTCTTATATAATGGAATGAATTAAATTAGGAGGAAATAAATCACGCTAAATAAAACGCAAATTTCACCTTAGAAAGAACGATTCCTCCCCTCCCTCTCATTACCTATATTTAAATCTTGAAAGCGAAATTTTAATTATGTTTTTATCACCAGCATTCATTCCAGCCATTTTGACGGACCATTTATTTTCTCAACCTTGCCGAAGCTTTGAATAGTTTTCGATGTTGTCATTAAATTAAAAGTCTTAGTCAAATAAAGCAAGAGAAAATCGTTACAGTTTAAAGCACCGCGAAAGACACTTCCGGGCATCGACTGTACTTTTCCCACCAAAATCAATGCTTCAGAATTGATGATTCAATTATTTGATCAAACAATAGTATGTGTAACCTTCCATACTCATTTAAATCCGTTTCCTTAGTTCTCGAGATCAAAAGGAAGAAAATGAGGAGATGCGAGAAGTGTGAAGCGAAGTTAAAGTTTGTTTAAGAAGGAAGACGGATAATTCAGAATTTTTATATAAATCGGATGTCATTAGGAATTTAGATCAGGATTCTAATTCCATTGTATCAGAATATCGATAAATGTTGGATTATATGGTTCACATTTACTCTTCGTAGTTCGTTTATTTGAATCTATTATTTGCTTTGCTGAATTAATGTTACCATTTGTTAAACTTTATACATTTATATGCTATTTTATCTAATAAGTGACCTCCCCGAACATAAATAATACTTTAAATTGTATTTATTTAAAGCATTTAATTTCAAAGTATTTTTTTAAAAATAAAATCTTTATACAAATTTTATTTTTAGACGTGTTGTACTTCACAAAAGGAATTACGGAAAAACAATAAGTATTTGAATAGTTTACAGTCAAATCCTATATAATATTCATACTATTTAGACATTCAGGATTATTGCAGGCATATACAATTTACTTTTATTAAAAACATTAAAACAAAATTTCATCTGAGAAAAAAAACATAAAAAAACTAGAATGCTTTACTATAATAGAAAATATAAATTTTTTAAAAGTTGAATTAGGAAAATCCTATATCCCATTTAAAATTTATAAATCAGGTAACCTATTTCAAAAAATATATATTTTGAGTGTAAAATTAATCTAACTTTTAATAATTATAAGTCTCTTATAATTATGTAAATTAATGTCACCAAATCTGTGTGGATTGAGTCATTCGCTTTATTTATTTCAGAACGTAGCTAAATTTTATTCCTATTATTATTGTGTGTTTAGTATTTTTTAATATTAAAAGCACACAACAAGAATTTTTATAATATA
Organism: Latrodectus elegans; assembly: GCA_030067965.1. NCBI lineage: Eukaryota > Metazoa > Arthropoda > Arachnida > Araneae > Theridiidae > Latrodectus > Latrodectus elegans. Next base: position 22,765,810 of record CM057814.1, read on the forward strand.
CTCATTATTGTAAGACTTTTTAAATGAAAAAAATTTATTAAATGTAATGCCTATGAATTTAAAATTTATTCGAAAGTATATTTTTTTCCTTCGCAGTTAAAACATTTTCTGAGAAATGTTTATCCATTAAGTTTATTTTATTTTTTAGGAAGACTTATTATTATTATTTTCATTTCTAAGAAGGCTTATTTTATTCTTTTTAAAAATTGAAAAGTAAGGGAATTAAATTTGTATGTTATAAAAGAGATTTCCTTTGAAACATTATCTGTTTTAACTTTGATTTTTTTAATAAAATCAATAAATTTCCGTAATTTAATTAATGGTGTTTAAATTTACATTTCAGGAAAGCTGAATATAAAACATAATTCCATGAATAGAAAATTGTTGCAATAATAAATAGTAATAATTTACTTTTAATTAAAACGCAATATCGAAAAAATTAATACACATTTTAAAGATATAATTTAGTCTTATTTTTAATGTCATTATATTAAGTTCATTTTAATAATATTTTTAATTATTACTAAATTTTAATTAAAATAGTAATTAAACATTAAGATTTTATAAAATTAATCCTTTGTTTCCGGAAAACGAGACAATTTTTTTAAAATTATAAACGCAAATCAATATGTGGGAAAAAAATTAACGGAATTCATGTATATGGAATCTAAATTCTCCAATTATCTTTTTCGGGAATTCCCTGTAAATTGTTAGCAAACGAATGATTTGTAGAATTTCATGTTACAAATTCATTTTCGATTATTCTTAACAAAAAACATTTTAGAGACATATATTAAATTTTATTGTTAAGTATATCTGATAATCGGATGCTAAATTAATGTATTTAGTATTATTTAAAGAAATTTTCTAGTGAGATATCAATCTGCTAACTCAATTTTATTAAAAATTTTGAAGGAAAGTATAATATCGATCATTTTAATATTTAAAGTCTTTTCGAGATCCTGTCATATTGGGAAACTATTTTTACACTTCATTGGGTATACAAATCATATTCGTATCCTCCCTTTTGTAAAAATTTTCTTTTCTTGTTCAAAGATTTTTTTATATTGATGCAGTTGTGTGCCAGCTAAGCTGGCATTATGGGGTGCGCCTCTCCACCTTTGCATATTTAGGTGTGGAGACCGACTTCCTCAGTACACACATGCCATAGATACCCGCTTATAGAGTAGGCAACCATTCACAACTCATTCACACAAGGAAAGGATAAAGACATATATAGAGAGAGAGAAAGTACATCCGTGTCCAAACCGGGATTCGAATCCAGGGCCTTCCTATCCGCTATCAGGCACTCTGACCTCTAGACAAGTTGGACGGTTACATATGCAGTTTTTAAGTAAATATAATCGGTTCTTTATGTAAAATTTGCAAAGATTGAGGCAAGAATTCACACAATAGGAACCATTTACTGCAAAAAATTTTCGCCCTAATAAATTGATTCTCGTTAATAAAAGACATCATACTGCAAAACTGATTTAGGAATCGTAAATCAGTAAAGTTAGATCAAGTAATTTCATATTATCGGTCTGCGGTCTTTTTATATTCTCCATCATTTTTTGTTCTAATCGATGTATTGTGCTTTTTCTTATGTGCTGTTCGTTTAATTAACTCTTCATTTCTGCCAGCTGTCAGTTATCTGACACTTGGCTAAAGATGATTTTGATTGAAATAAGTATTATGTTTTTTGACTTATGACACTTAGACAAGATAAGCTCGATATGCCGTTATCTAAGCCGTCAGTAGAGTGCGTCTTTTGTATAACCGAGGCACCACGAAGGTGAAAATAGAACTGAAATCCTTCGATAGTGCCACCACAAGAGGATCAATTCTCAATTTTGACATTGATCTGAAGGAGTAGTAAATCTTCTCCAGACCATTACACCCATGGTAATTGCTCAGCGACTGACCACAAGACTTTTAATTCCACAGATTTTTCGATTACGTATATTGCATGTACTCGGTAGGTATTTGGCGACATTGGGAATCGAATTCCGTCCTTTCGGACGGAAGGACGACCGATGTCCTAACCACTAAGCTGCCATGGCCCTAGTATTACTCTTATTTCTATATTACATATTCAGCACTTTGAGACATTCTGCATGTATATGAATAGATTAAATTAAATTTAAAAACATTATTAAAATTACATAATTTGTGCACATATAAAAATCTATAATGAAATATTATCTTCTCGAACCGAAATTTATATAATGTGTGACCACAGTCCAATAACCAATCACGCTAATTATTTTTTTATTAAAAGTACGCAAAGCTGATAAGAATAGAATCAAAAAAGTCTTAACAACAATAAGTACACTTTCTCCAATTTACCACATGCATATTTTTTCCCTCAAATACATGGAAGATGATAAATTTCTTATTTTCTTATCTTCGATATCGAGAGAGCTCTGAACTTACCCCATATTTCTTTTTCTTTTTTTTTCAGTAAAGTATTCTTTCCACTTCTTTCTGCCTTACCTCGGGAGACCAAGTATAGATATACAAGTCGTGACGCGCCTGAGTAATATCCTCCTTGGGATTAAAGCAAAACTGAACATTTAGATTCCCTTCGCTCCCTTGAAGTTTAAGAAGTTCAAAAATGAAATATTGCCTGATATTTATTTGTGTTTGCTGGTTCTATTCATGTTTCTTTGAAGAGCGAATCTTGTTTTGTTGCGCGAAGGGAACGAAAATATTCTATTCCTTTCTTGTGGAATAATAAAATATTTGAAAAAGGGAACGCAATTTAAACTAAATTTTCGGAGCTGATGAATTATCTCATTAGTTTATCTACTTAAGCTGAGAATAAGGTTAAAATACAACGGTTTACTGTATTTAAAAAAATATATACAAAAAATGCATCGCACTTAATTTCGTTAAATAATTTATAATGTGGTATAGAATTCTGAATTAAAATATTTTTAATAAATGTGTCAATATTAGATAAGCAGAGTTTTAAAAATATTATTTGTAATTATAAATATAACCAATGTGTCAAAACAGACTAATAAATAACATCAAAAACCATTCATTATTGAAAGCATAGCAGAAAAGGAAAAACATTCAGTATGGAAATTAAAGTTCAATACATTGAAAATCAAAATGAATATAAATTATTTTAACTACCTAATTTGAAATTCGCTCATTCTGTTTTGATTTATAGGAAATAAGATTAAAATAATTTATGAATTTGTGAAGAAATTCCAAATAATGAATTTTTGTATTGCTTATTTTCCAATGGTAGGCACTTGGGTGACGAACCCTGTACCATAACTAGGCCAGAAACTGCAACTCATTTGTCGTTACCCAGCGGGCACCTGTGAACCAAGTCAAGGAGATGAGTAGCTCCATTATCACCACAAAACTGTTTATAGGATATTATCACAGATTATACATTCATCACAGAAGAAAGGACGGAGAAACACAGAGAGAACAGAGAAAGAAAGTAACATCCATACCCGGACCGAGATTCGAGCCCGGGACCCACAGCTCAGGAGTCAGGAGCGCTAACCACTCATCCCTCAGTCAACAATTTTTGTAATGTTCTGCTTGTTTTTGTTTTTTGCTTGATTGATTCTAATTTTTTGCTCATGAGGCCACATTAGACTGGGACGCTCATTTTAAAGAGGATTCCGAACCATTAAAGACATCCAGGCCCAAGGTGAGATTCTAACCCATGAACTGTTGAACTGAATACGAACATACATAGCGGTACAGGTGAGCCTCGGACTATACCTTAAGTTTAACGGGGTTTAAATCCCCCCATCACCAAGTACCTTGTGATTTTGAGCCACGATAACGTGACGAGTTCACACCTGAGTTAGCAGCCTCCTCTACACATCTATGCCACATCAGCAGAAGGAATTTGGACGCCACATATTAACGTGGACATGTCACCAATCTACGAAGCTCCAGCAACCCAGTGACGAAGTGAATGTGGTCACGTTCAAAGTCACTGTCCACGGCAGATGAAGCTTCATTTTGCTATCATAACGGGATGCGGCGTGAAGCTACTGAGCCATTGGATCTTCTTGAAATGAAGGCAAGAGCGTTAACCATTTGGCGACTAGTTTTGCAAACAAGCATATATAATGGTATAAACGTAACCATATGTAAACTATACCATAACCATATATAATTGTATAACAATAATACAAGATTATATAAATTATAATTTATATAAATGTATAGCATGATCTTGAGTGACAAGGAATTCTATTTTAAGACTGTAGACGCTGTTCCATGAAACAAGAAATGTTAGATGTCGGTAGTTCATTGCCATCCACTTTTACTTCTTTTCAGCACATAAACATGACATAACTCATTGTTCTCATCCTGAGAAGAATATGTCTGAAGTTAAAGTAATTAGCATGTTCTTCTGCCCCATGACAAACTGAGCCTTTATAAGTACTCATTGTTGTGTAATTGACTTCTCATTTTACTATCTTGAAATTGGAGATTGAACTTTAAGACGGGAAATGTATCCTCTAATTTTATAAAATCCTTACTATAGAAATGTAATCTCATGTTGCTAAAAAAAAAAAAAAAAAAAAAAAAAAGAAAAAAACGGAAAACCCATAAGTACTTTTTGATACCCATACAAAAGACAGAAAGCTGCATTAATCACTTACTATTTAAGAGTAACTGCGATCGAATTTGATACTTTCTACTTTGATTGCACGCTGTGTTGCTACTGAGACAGAGGAGACCATGCTTTATTTGTTTTTAGATGCAAACAAATTGCTTCGTTTTGAAACATTTTTTCATGGTTTTTGTTGCTTCAAAATTAAAATTCCCCAACAAATTTACATTTTTTCAATCTTACAGTTTATTGTAGAAACAGTTTCCCTTCTATAACATTGTATAATATACGCAAAAGTTTTCATCTCTTTATTATGTCCTCTTTTTGTATAAAATTTTGGAAAAAAAAAAACATGTATTTATAAGATGCAGTAACCTATATGCATGATATTGTGCTATAGTATATTTTAATACAGTATTTAGCGTTGATTACTTTTAATACATAAAAAATTTTTACCATCAATAAAAACAATTGTTGTTGACTTTACTAAATAAATGCTTAATGTACCTATAGTAAAAGAAGAAAATAACTCTCATACCTTTTAAATAAACTGAATCTTTTAAAAATAAATTATCTATGAAAGATTTCACTAATTTTTAACATTATTTGATGTAAGTATATAATTAATCATATAAAATCACAGTATTTTGAAAGAAAATTTTAAGTTTTAATTGGTATATAATCAATTTTTATTTCATTTCCCTATTAAAGAAATAGTGATTTTTTTCATAATTTTTGATTAATGAGAAATTTTACTAGTTAACTATTATTATTATTGTAGAATTCAAAATAAATGTTTACTGTTATCCTAAATATATTTTTTGTCGTCTAAACTAACTTAATTTAAAATTTAGAATTTATTTTTTTGGAATTTATTTCTCTATTATTAACGTTTTATTGCATTATGAAAAGTTAACCAATGAGAACCGTAATAAGCCTAAAAATACATAATCTCTAGCCTAAAAATTACAAAAGTTTAATTTAAACATCAATCCAGATTTAAATATACTGTGTAATATGACAAAACAAGTGTGCCTTACATTTAAGAGCAGATACATTATTTAATAATTTTCTTCTTAAATATCATATTATGTTTCAAAGGAATAAAATTAAATAGGAATACAAACATACTTGAGATGTGCAATCTAAACTTTTAATAATTAGAGTAGAAACAGCTTTTATGAGTAAACTCTCTCTTTGATGTTCTTTTAATGATTACAAAGTCAGGCTGTATTTGTGAATTCTATTTTACCCCTTAAAAACTAGCCGTAAATGATTGAAATTTATCGCAAGAAACGTATCTAAGTTTCTTGGGTATTTTTATTTTATTTTATTGAAACCCTATTAAAGAAATACTGTATTTTCTAATAATTGAGTACTGAATGAATTTAATTAATATAAATTCCTACTCAATACATTTTTCGAAAATGTCTTACAGTAATCAAATTTTTTTTATTTTAAAAGTATTTTGTGTCCAAAATGCAAATTAAGCATTTATAATTCAAATTTTAAATATCTCAAAAAAGTGTTTCAATTTCTAATAGTTTCAACAATTATGAAGTGAAGGTAATGAGCGATAAATCACATTTTGCAGAAAATCATTTTCTAAAAATTTGTTCAATTTTTTTAAACAAAACTTATTGTTGTTCAAGATTTAATATGTTAACTGTGACAAAAGTTAGTTTAAAAAATATCTTTAGCTTCGTCATTGGTTCAAAATAGCAGATTTATGTGTTGAACAAAAATTTATTCTATAAATCTATTTTAAAAAAAATGAATTGAATAGATAAAGGAAAGCACTTTTAAGAAAAATATACCACAAAACAATATCCTAAAATTATATAAACTTTACAGCTGATAGCAATTTATAAAATAATTCATCATTTTCTTTTCTATATAAAATCAAATACACAGAATTTGAATAGTTTAATTTTTCATTGAACTGCTTAAAAAAAAGCTTAAAAAGTTATATAAACTTTTATAGATACCCATAATAGAAAAGTGAAGATGATTCAGTCAAAAGAGCAAGAACTTTACGTTATTTTTAATATAAAATTCTTTCTCTTTTGATTTAGTCAATTTGATTTTCTATTGATAAAAATATGACCAAAAATAGTAAAAACCAAAAATTGGCTATCAGTTTAATTAATTTAATTTGCTTACAGTTTATTTTCTTTTATGCTATGAATGTTAATGTTTTAAGAAAACACAGATTAGACAAAAGGTCATGATGCCATTATATATTTATGCATTAGAAAAATTTATTTGTAAACAATACACTGTTACAGAATGATTTATGTTTCACAAGATTTCGCAAGCTCTATCATTTTTGCATTTTGTTTTTAGACCTGATTAATCTGA
>CM057814.1:22777770-22790270 GCA_030067965.1 Latrodectus elegans
TAAAAAAAAAAAAAAAAAAAAAAAAAAATTAACAATATACATACTAATACAATACTAATACAAATGAGAATTTACAAATTCATCTATGATAGGTAATTTGTTGGAAATATCAATTTAGAAATTACATCAATAGATTCTCAAAAAATTAATTTTAATTGAAATGTACAATCGTGTCAGACTAACTAAATTCGGATCTCGTAAATAATAAATTATCCTTACAAGTGTCAAACTGAAGTTCTTTCTTCAGTGGTGTGTAACGCAATAAAATAATCACAACTCAGGGCTCGGCCGGGATTTGAACCCGGGACCTCTCGCACCCTAAGCGAGAATCATACCCCTAGACCACCGAGCCACATTGCGGGTACGCACTATATGTTAAAAATTATATTTAATTTAAGTTTACTCAGCCTAAGATGTGGAATTATATTCTTGGATTATATTCATTCAAGGTTTAAAAAATCTCAAATATTACCGTTGACGAAATATAAAAAAAAAAAAAAAAAAAAATTGTCAATAAAATGGAAGCTTTTAAAATCTTAATTTCGAATTTTTACTAAAAATGTACTAGCAAGTATTAAAATTGGACAAACAAATTAAAAGCTTTTATCATAAATCTAAGATGATTATAGTATCTATATATATATATATATATATATATATATATATATATATATATATATATATATATATATATATATATGTGTGTGTGTGTATTTAGTTTTTACATTTGACATGCATTCATTTAAATTTGATTTTACTGAGCAGCAATATGAAATTTAAACTCAGCGTTTCTTCATCTTTCTTGCTGTTTCATAAAAGATATATCTGTGTAATATTACGAATCTTTTTTTTTATTTTTTTTTAAATCATTAATTTGAAATAATTTATATTTTCACGTAGACATTCTGATAAGCTGTGAACATATATCTAATACTTTTAAACCACTTAATAGTGCTGCCATCTATTAACATTAATGTTATTCACAAACGGTTATGGTATCTGATGCTTACACATTTTGAGGCTCTAGTTCAGTGTCCCCATATATTGGCGAACGCGGCGAATTTTTTTCGTCGCCAAACTAAGTGTGCGTTTATTAACACGGGAAATTTCCGGAAGTTCGATCGAAAAATTAGCATTTTGGAAAATTTAAAAACGGAAATAAATATAAATGATGGACTTACTTGATATGAAGTTAGGCTGATATGCCGATTGGTAGATTTATCTAGACATTTTGTTCGTTGTCACCAGTGTCACATTCCAGTAAAAAAAAAAAAAAAAAAAAAAAAAAAAAATTCTAAATATATTACATTTTGAAAAATTTAAAAAATGCAAGCAAAAAATATTTTTCTAAATTTATACACTTTATGTAATTAAAAAAGAGGCATGCAAAAAATATTTTTCTAAACATATACACTTTATAAAATTTAAATAAAGCATGCAAAAACTACTTTTTCAAATATTTACATTTTTTAAAATTAAAAAAAAACATTAAAAAATATTTTTTTTTAAATGTATACACTTTTTAAGTAAATAAAGATAAAACACGAATACAATAAAAAAAATACATGTAAGCAATGGAATTTAAATAAAATAAATGAATAAATAATGATATATATGCATATGTATAGTAAATAAACCAAATAAAAAGAAATTGTAAAAAAGAAAAATTTACGATGATTGGACGCTGGCTACAACGAAACACAACTGAGGGAAAATCCCCTAATTACACCAACAGCAAACAGAAGACAAATGTCTTCCAATTGCAATAGAAAGTTCTAGAACAAAGAAACTCGAAGTGAAACGTAAATAGCTGTTGCCACTGAAGTAAACACATATATAACGTAAAAATTATGTAAAACAGGAGAAAAACGAATACTGGTAAAAAAAAAAAAAAAAAAAAAAAGAATAGTAACAAAAACTGAATTCAGCAGCAATACAATAAAAAACAAAAACTGAAATCGGCAACACTACGATCAAAACAAAGGCCGCCAGATTTGGGGAGAAATCCCCTATATGGGAATACTGAACATAAGATCAGTATTCCCATATAGGATTAACCCATTTGGACTTTAGATTTATTTTGTAGGCACATAGTTATGCTGGTGAGATACATCATTAAAAAATAATTATTTACTTCAAAAACTGACCTCAATAATGGAAAAATATAAATGCATTTAAAATAATAAATACAATTCAACTTTCCTATTAATGAGAAAAAATTTCTATTACACAAATATTTTACAAAATCATAATTTTGTTTGTTTTAATATTTAAATTGTAGCAAATCGAAATGAATATGCTTAAATTAGTACTGATGTGGTGAAAATTTAAAAAAAATAATTTTGATTGAAAAAAAAAATCAATGAGCAGCATTTAGGAATAAATAAAATTTAAAATATTAACTGTATAAAATAATATCATTAAATAGATAGTTTTAACTAAAATTTCAATAATTGCAAACTTTCTGAAAAAGTAAAGTTCATATATAATTTTACAAATACGATATAAATTATTTTATCCCTTATCTTTACTTCAAATTTTTTTAAAGAAACGTGAAAAATTCTTATTCTTCTGAATTCTGGTGAGGAGAAAAATAATAAAGATAATTTGACAAACATCTATAGAATTTTTTTAAGGTTTCTTATGATTTGGGAAGATGAATTTGCCTAACTAATTCTCATGTAGTTTTTGGATTTCTGATAAAAACATGAATAACTGAATTTTTTAAAAAATATACAGAAACGTTCACATATGAGAGATTCTAATGAAAAATCTCGGCAACTTGTTCACTCAAATAGTCAGATAATTTTGAAATTATTACTACCATATACAGCAGGCATTGTTCAGAAAATGTTATTACAAAAGCAAAGTCTGTATTCAACATGGTATTCCAGAGCTTCAAGTACATGAACCTTACACTTTGGAGCCGAACTGACAGACGAATGTTTAGCGCCCTTGCCTTCGGTTCAACAGTTCGTGGATTTGAATCCCACCTTAGGCATGGATGTTTGTAGTGGTTCAGAATCCACTTTAAACCGTAGTTCCCGTTCTAATTAGCTCTCGTATGCAAAAAATGACCTTTGGGCGACAACCAAACCAAAACCTTTACAATTTGGATTTAAATAATTCAGAATGTCGGAAAAAAAAAAGAAGATAGAGATTTTGTACATCAACCATAACGATGCATATGATATTGTACATCAGAAATCAAAGAAAGGATATTAGTTCAATACCTAACATTTCAACTTCATAAGAAATAGATTTAACTAAAAGTAAAAAATGATTCTTTATTAATAGGAGCAAATAGGCAAAATTGTTTTTCAACTGTGCTATTAGCTACATAACTTTTTTTTATAATACAGAGATAGTAATGCTTTTTTGTTATTAAATTCTACATTGAATTACCTTCAATTTGATACATAAACATTTGTATTTAAGTGAAATTTAATATATTCTAGTACGCTAGGTTGAAAAACATGAAACTTTAAAAAATCTCTACACTTTTGGCCACCACTGTGTGTGTGTGTATATATACCGAATGTATATGTTAGCATTAGTACATTCATTGCATTTAAAATTTGCTTACAATAACTTAAGAGGCCGTTCGCACATTTTTAAATTATTTTTGGTCACCGTAAGGAAAAAAAAATAGTCTGAATGGTAAATTTTCATTTATATATTAGGAAGTTTCATATGTTATTGTCTGATATATTTAGAATCTTTTTAAATGTAAAATGGCGCATTTAAGTCAATGAGTGAAAGGATATGCTTATATTCAGTTTGATTACTGTTTTTCGTATTTAGTAAGTGACAAATTATATAAAACCATGAATTTTCTATATATAAAGCTACCACAGTTAGATAAATAATAAAGGAAAACCATCGTTATAGGTTGACATCCAAAAGGGGAAATTTTTGAAAATAATCATTCAAAGAAAATCGCAGTTTTTTTCTAATATTGCAAAAGTGAGACTTTTAATGCTAAAATAGAGTTTTACATATCACGCGTATAAAGCAAATACTTTAAAGTACTGCACTGTTTCAGCTGTAAATGAAATTTTTAACTATATATTTTAAAGTTTTGTTAATTAATTAAATAATTATTATTAATGAAATAAATTTGTATATAAAATTAACAGATTTCATTGTTAAAATGTCTAAAAATATAACGTTCATTTTTACTCCGCGTCTTGTATATAAATGTCTGACACACTTCAAAATTCTTTATACAAAACATATTAGCAGAAAATTGTCAAAATGTCGTAATAATAAGATAAAGATTAGATCTGTTTTAATTTTTACAGAAAAAAAAGCAATTTTTTATTGTAATAGCGGGGAAAAATTATGTATTACATGGTTTTAAAAATCAAACTTAAGAGTTTGTTGTTGTTTACAATCCTTCAGAGTTCTAGCAATAGCTACATCAGATCCATGGCACTGTGAACTCTAGTGAAGTCGAGCAACAGCAGTGGACTTGTCCAGATTCGCATGTTATGCTTTTCAGATGCCCACTAATAAATCTTGCAGCAGCGGTTTGATAATGTCGGTCACTCTTGAATTCAAATTTTCTCTCCGGGATCTTCCTAATGAATCAGGGATGGGCGATCTGTAAGTATTTATGATTGCTACTGTTTTTTTTTTTTTTTTTTTTTCATATAAAGGAAAGAAAAAGGATGATAAGTGACAAAAATGTTTAATTAAAATTTAAGCAACCATAAATTTTATACATTCAACCATAATATTAACACATTCAACCATAATATTTACATATTTTAACTTCTCACATATTTTCATTAATTTCAGATCACAGAATAAAATTTAATTTCAATTTTTAAATATAAAATTTCAAATTTTTACTTACAATGGTCTCACTCCATTGAATTTTATCAAGACAAAGCAAGCAACCACACATCAGAACCCACAATTGATTTTCTAATAAAATAGTAGAAACAGGAATTAAAACTAACTGATGTCGATACTAAATCTCCTGGTATCACGGATGGATTTTGAAAGAGAATACCTTTTCCAATGTTACAAAAGGTATTTACACTTAAATCACGGTATAGAATGATATTCAATAACAACGACTGTAAAATTTAACATTTAAAATACAAAATATGCAATTTTTTCAGTGATGTGATGTATGAGATATGCTAGTGATGCATTTTTGTAAGAGAGATGTGAGAGTAATTTAATTTTATCGCAATAATTGATAATTTTCTTAATACTTTATGTAGTGAATTATATAGATACAGTACAAAGATTAGAATCAGATATATGTCACATAAAATTGATCTCGAAAATACTCTACAAGCTTATGTGACGCCTCTTCGTGGCTAAGTGGTACATTTGGCAATGTACATCGGTAGTGTATATTCTTGTTAAGGTAAACCAAGGTGTAAAGACCATTACACTTTGCTCAGCTAAGGTACGCAGGCGAAGGACCCAAATCAGTCTTCTCTCCCTTTGCGTGCTTCGATCTCTTGGACTAAAAGAAACTGCTCCCTCCCTTCTCAATAAGATTTTATGTCACATTTAAAAGATCTAATATCATCTCCACTTCTAGTGATTGACTTTGCTGATACACATAGACCAGATTTAGCTAATGCTACATCCTGAAGGATTAGTAACAAAAACAAGTTTCATTTTGCAGGAATTTATGGTGTTAGCAATAATGAACCATTCTACCGTTAAGAAGAGGCGCCATAAGAGGCGTAGTTTAAAGCGTCTTTTGAATATTTGTGATTAAAGTATCTTATATGGTTATAAGTAATATAATTTCTTAACATTTTAAGATTAATTTATTCCTTTAATTTCAAGCAAAATATATAGGTAAACTAACACATAATTTAGAATAAAAATATAACAGAAAGTATGACGTCTATAGCATTACACTTTTTCAGAAAAAATTCACGAAAACTTTTACAGGAATAACACAATTATATCACAGCACAATAGAATTATTTTTTTACAAATGATGGTTTCATGTTATTCAAAGAGGTAATTTATAAGAAATTATTCAAATTATTTCATAAAAATAGATTTGAATTTTTTTTTTAAATTTCACTTTTTAATTAATCCATATTTACATTATAATTATTTATGAATCCTAGATTCTATAAAATTGTTTTGAATTATAAATTATAAAATTAAAAAATATGTTTAATGAGCTTTTTAACCTCTCTCCCTCTCAAATGCAGACAAGAAAAGTAAATAGCAATATCTATTCTCTTAACAATTTTAAACTAAAAAATTTTGGTATTAAAGAAAAATGCTGCTAATTTAATGTTTTTTTAGTTATACTTGATAGACCAAACAAAAACCAGACATGGCTAAATTATCGCTTAATTTTAAGTTGTGAACATTTAAAAATTAAGCAGTTTACCATGAACATGAAAACAAAAATGTAATTTATCTCTAATACTCTACAATGACAAACATCAGGATCAGAGCTTTTATTATTATTATTAATATAAAAATTAAATAAGTGAAAAATATGTACTAATATAAATATTAAAACGTTTTCGTAATTTATTAGTTTTAAGATAAAAGATAATATAATCTTGATTCAGCCTGAAAGGTATCACATTAAGGACAACAATATTTTTGACGAAGATTATATTTTACTGTAGTAATAAAAATATAAATTATGCTGTCACCAAAACTTGCGATTATCAATGCCCTTGATTAAATTAAGTATTAGATAATAATAATAGTTTGAAATGTAAGAATAATCTACTATAAAATTTTATTATGAAAAATGTATTTTTGATTTTATAAGAAAAGGTGAAAAGCTTACAATCGGGTCCCTTTGATATTTTTGACAATTTTTCGACACCAAGGTTGGCGCCAAGACATGATTAAACAAATTGCCGCTAAACAAAGTTAAAATAAGTACTAGGGTTACCATACATTAAAGTTTATCGCCAAAATTTATCATGAAATTCTTTTGCCAAACTAAAGGGAACTCGATTCTTCACCAAACACGATGAAAATTTTATTCTGAATGGTTCAATAAAGATTTAATCGGAATCACAGATTCCTTGACATCATTCTATAAGATTACCCATTTATGGCTAACGAAACATATTAAAGTGTCGTTAATTTTTAAATATTTACATCAGACTATGCATTACTTTAATTCAGTGATTCTCAACCTGTGGGGCGCCCCCCGCCCTAAGTGGGCGAGAAGACACTAATGGGGAAGGGGCGAGAGCATATTGAAGCGAAAATGCTATTTAAAAAACTGATTAGGTGACTGAAAGGAAAGAACACACACACATACAAAACAAAATACATTTTGATATGTTTAATAATTAACTTATTAAATTAAAACAACTTACTAAATTAAAAACTAATTTAATGATTATTAGCGACTTCCATGGGCCTGTCTTTCAGAGCAAAATTTTTCGAAGGAGGGTTTAATATTAGAAATAGACACTCACAGTTATTTTTAAAAATATTTAGCTGAGATCTATATTTTGTCTTCAAAGAAGCCACCGCAGAAAATCCAGTTTCACAAAGGTAAGATGTTGAAAATGGTAGTAGAATGCGAAATGTCATTGTTTTTAGCAGAAAACTCATCATCCACTCCTGCCCAAAATTCAAAGAGTGATTTACTACTCAATTGTCTTTTGGTATCGCCGCTTGCCGTGAAGTCTATAAAGGTATCTTCCTCTTCAATTGGGAGTAATTCGGGAGTATTTTGAAATGGATCCCTCAACCACTTGTAACTTGATATCATTTTGTCGTCAGCAAGAAAGTACTTTTTAAAATTCTTTGCTAGCATTGCTAAATGATTTTCGATGGCTACAAAAACAACTTTTACGTGTTGTTCTTCAGCCTTGTAAGTTTTAATACAGTCATTCAAATTTGCAAACAATGTTAAGTTTACTTGCTTTAAATTTCTACTCCACAATTCCAATTTCCTACAAAAAGCATATACTTTATCACTCGTATCCTTGTTTTATCACTCGTATCCTGTATTTGTTCCTTGCATTTGGAGATTCAAGTTAATTAATTTATCGAATATGTCGACCATGTAAACTCAATTTAATCACAAATAAACTATCGCGAAAATTCTCTTCTTCTGGTCTGTTTTCCTCTTTTAGAAAAACGGCGATTTCTTCTCTTAATTCATAAACGCGTTCAAAAATTTCAATTTCTATTTCCCATGATTTCTTTGATCAAAAGTGAAACGTCGGATGGATTAATTATAAATTACAATTTTGTTTAAGAAGTGAAAAGATAGAAAGTCATCATCACACAGAGAACAATAATCAAATGATTTATACCTATGTAATTTTACGTGAGCATATATTTTAAAAATTACAAAAGCCACGTATTTCAAATTAAAGAAAAATTATCTACAGAGAAATATCGTAAGACAATGCATTATGTGTCAGAACAAAAAAAATGCTTGCTTTTTATTTTTATCATTCTCTTTTTTAAATAACAGATTAAATAAAATATGAAATTTGGCAAATATTAGAAAGGTTAAGGTATGCATTTTCGGCATAGTTGCAATATTAGACAATTTGGGAGAAAACATTTTATGAGTTTTGTCTACAGGTTCATTAACGAAAATTTTTGATATAAAGAAAAAATTTACAAAACATGAATGCTTAAGGATGTACGGAGAAATAATTAACTTTAAATTATTTTACCCCCTAAAATTCAAAATTTCTGACAGATAGTTGTTTATATTTGAGAATTATCTGAGAGTTGCTGATTTATACCTCTATTTTGATTTCTATGGCTTGCAACTGATTACACAAAAATAGACACTTGATTATGATTATCAAAATTATGAGACATACGACACCAGCATATTAAGTGATTGAATGGATTATTTTTTGGTTACGCTCACAGAATATATTTCGACATGATCAAACATTAATGTTGATCAAACATTAATCTGAATATATTACTAATATCTAGTGTAGTTATACATTCAGATTAATGGTTAGATTCAAAATAATGTTTAGAATCAGATTAACGGTTTTCAGATTAATGGTCAAATTTAGATAATTAAAAGTTTAGAAATTTTTTCGCGATTCGGAATTTTGGTTTGTAAATCCTTATGCGTTACACAGAGGGTTGAACAAAATTCAGAATATCTCATGAATAATGAATTTATAAACTCATGAATAATGAATACTTTGTATTACTGAATCTATTTATTGTCAAAAAATGAGACAATCAGAAAATTTTAGTTAAAATTTCGCTCTTTTTGGACAAATAGATAAATACTTCTGGTTGTTTCTCTGATAAATATTCTTTTTTCTTAGGTTTGTTCTTAGGTTTCTTAGGTATATATACTCTTTTTTCTTAGGGGGACTAAAGTTATAACTTATATTAAATAAATTTTCTTACTTTCTCAGAATAGTTGAAAGTCAATTAATTCAACTCTGATAAAAGAAAAATAGAATATTAAAAGAAAATTGGACGCATTTTCATGATCTAATTGCAAAAAGAGTAGTATTCTATGCTTAATAATTCTATGAGACATTTATATAGAATTATTCATAATATTGGAATTCATTAAATATATGAATTTGACTGATTAGTAAATACACTTTAAAAGTCAAAAACAAGGATTTTCTGTAACGAAAAATAAAAAGAATCTGACCGTCCTATATTTTTTAAAACTGAAGTATCCTTTTCAGATTTAAAAGAAAAACTAAATAATTTAAGCTTAACTTAGTTGTCACACTGTTACAAAAAAATTCAAAAAGTATTTAAGTTTCATATATACAAGAAGTAAATTTTGCTCTACATGAAATATAAGATACTTATATCGATGTAAAATTTACAGTAAAATTTTTCTTCTTCAATAATTTATAGATTCCCAAATCTTGTTTCTAAACTTGTCAAATTGTTTCCGAAATAAAGAAATTTTCTTGATCTAAAAAATCACAAAGGGAAATTCTATCTTTTAAATTTATATCCTTCTAGAATTTTAAATGGATAGCCACATTCCTCTTTTTTCCTTTAAACTGTAAAAAAAAATATTGGGCTAAGTGAATTGTAACTCATTTCCTTCATGGCATAAAAACGGAAATGGAAGAGGTCTCCAAAAATACCGTCATGCTATATCATGGGGAATTATTTCGATAAGAAAGGTGCCAAATCGCCAAAACCGATTTAGTTTTATTCAAATCCAGTTTTATGATTGGATGAAGTTTTTCACTGACAGTAGAAAGTGCAAACTTTACGCACCAAATATTTTTTTGTTACTTACATTTCCTTTCATGAATTTGTAAGGAAGGGAAATTGTGTAGGTAAGTCACAAAAGGAAAAATTACATAAAAAAATAAATGATGGTTTTATTACTTTCCGAATAAACTCTCGAGGGGAAAGTGGTGAAAAAAAGTTTATTTCCATAACGATACACGAAAGTTATATTGTGTATGAAATAATATATAATACTTCCGCTTACAAAATAAATAAAGATAAAAGGTATTTTATTAAATAAGTGGTAAGTCTTCTAATGTATTATTCCTATAAAAGAGAGAAAGCTAAGGTTTTGAACTGCAGTTTAAGATATAATTGTATAGGCATTACTCAATACAGCTATAATTAACAAAAATCAATGACTTTCTTTCAAAACAAATTTATATTGGCAAAATGAAATAGTAACAAAAATAATATCAGTAATTATTCCTATTAATAAATGACCTTAACGAAACAAACTTATTTTATCAACCAAAAACTACTCACATAACAATCAAAATTATAATTCCACGCGTGGAGTGTTATGTCCTTTTTGATGATTTTTGACTATTATTTAAAACATTTTCTGGCTCTCCCTCTATGTTCTGTTTCGTTGATTTTATGACGATTTTAATATTTAAAGTTTGTAAGTATATATGTGTCATTTATTTATAAAGTTAGTTTTATTCATTTTATACATTTTGTAATCAAAGGATTTATATAGTGGGAAATGAGCCGTCAGAAAACCTCTTTTGATTTTGTTACATGTTACAAGTGTGATGTGAATGCCTTAAAAAATATTTTAATTGTAGAAGTGCTGGTAATTTTTTTTCCTTTTTAAAATATAACACGAAGTTCGAGTTGCATTAAACATTTTGTTTCGAAAATTACTATTGAAAAAATCAGTAGGACGTATATGTAGCGAATCCTATAAAATTCTATTTTGTTACTATATTCTATTTTTGCTTGCATTTTTTGTTTTGAAGAGGATATAATAGACCCTGTGATTAAAATTTGTTACTAATCTTTTTGATTTAGTTAAAAAATATTGCCTTTAAAAACAAATTGACTCTAGCTTATATGTGATTGACTTTACTCCAAATACCTCTTGCTTCTTTCAATATGCAATATCGTAGACAGCTTAAAAGTATTTAATGTATAAACGGTATTGAAATTTTGAAAATAGTTAATCTTTGAATAGGAATTTAATGATTATTTTTCATTATTTGATACTAATACTAGCATATTGTTGATTTAAATCTAATCTAAGTAAATTTCGATAATAATTCATTTAATCATAGCATTAAAATGCTTAAAATCTGTAAAATATAAAGAGTATTACCATTTTGAATTTATCATGGTCCCATAATATTGCTGATTAAAACGTTCAACTGCCGTGGTTGTCGTAGCTCAATGGTCAAGGCAGCTAGTTTCCATCGAGTCAGCCAACGTTCGAATCACGCACGAGTGGTATGGGAATTTTTTGAGTTTAATCTTAAGTGCGACTATTCTAGAGAATTCTTTAGTTAACTGGAAGGGTGGTCCAGAAATTTCTGTTATCGTATAAAAGAGTAAGTAGCACAGTAAGTAAGAGAGTTCTCACCTATATGAAAGAATACTAACTGTGAAATAAAAAGCTTTGCCTTAGGAGTTTTCCAATTATTCTACGCGAAAATATTATCATAAAAAATACGCTCTTATTTGTTTAATACTGCTATGTTATTTATTATATTTTATATATGTATAATTATAATTAAAACATGAATATAATTGATCAATGGAAATCACTACATTTGAATTCCACAGGTATCGACTGATGCATGAATGGTTAGCGTTTCTGATTCTTAGGATGCTGGTTCCAAGTTCGAATTCCGGTCTGGCCATGGATGTTTCTTTCTCTCTTTCCATTCTTCTGAGATGATGTATGATTGGGGCCCATCCTATAAATCTGGTGGTATGACGTGGGTAATGCTACTCGCTTCTGTAAATTGGCTCTTAGGTGCCCACCGGGTAACGATAAATTAGTAGCAGTTTCCGCTTTTATTGTTGTGAAAAGTTAGTCACCCAGTGCTTGCCCCGTTGTTCAAAAAATAAAAACAGAAAGGAAACTCACAGTTGTGTAACAACAATATTGAGAACTTTCATAAATATATATATATATATATATATATATATATATATATATATATATAGTATATATATATATATATATATATATATATATATATATATATATATATATATATATATATATATATATATATATGAAAACAAAAGCAATCTCT
>CM057814.1:22795270-22900270 GCA_030067965.1 Latrodectus elegans
TTTCTTGCAGATTGAATGCAATAACTGTCTCCTAACCTTCAACATTTTGAGGTTTTTTTTTATTGTAACAAACACTTCTTAACACCATTACTACATATGAATTCCAAAATTAAAATATCTGTAAAAGCATGAAAATATACGAAATTACCGAACACTCACTGCCATTTCTTTCAGCAAAAATACATTAACTTAATAATTTTGCTCTTTGAAAAAAAAATCAATTTTAGCGAAGTTTTTATGCATGAGTACTAATAAAATAATAAAACAATGTAAATATAAATATATGATTTATTATTTTAATAGTACTCAAGCATAAAAAATAATAATCTTAATATATTGTTTTAAATGGGCTTTTAAAACTAAGCATTTAATTTACTCCTAATGTCATTTATTAAAGGCCTAACTGCTTGCACAAAAAAAGAAATTAAATAAGTTTTCATTTTGTTATGCATAAATTAAATTAGTTTAATTTTGTTATGCATGCGATGTATGATTATTTATCCTAAAGGCACAGTAAATGTGATATATTTTTCTAACTTATAGCTTACGACGGTTTTTGAAAAATACAAAATATCATATATCTTGACATTTTAAAACTTTTGTAATTTTGAATAGAAAAATTTGCAGATTACTGGATAAAAAAAAGCAAAGAAACTTTTGTTAGAAATAAAAAAAACATTAAAGAAATACTTCCTAAAAAAATTTTAATAAAAAAAATTTGAAAATAATATACAGTTTTTTATTTTAATAAATTAACTTCCAACTAACACAATATTTCTAGAAAAATTATACAAAAAATAAAACAAATATATATAATGAGTTTACAAAAAAAAATGAATTGCGTATGAATTTTTGTAAACGATTTAATAAATCTTAATTTACTTTCTAAAATATGCAGCAGAAAAATGTAATTCTTAGTATACTACCAAATAAATTGTGAAACCGGTGTCTGAATATACAATGTAAAAAAATATTATTCTTTGATTTCTTAAAGAAAAATTGCATTAGAATTTTCTAATTAAAATAACATCCAAAAATTTACAGTATTTTAATAAAACCTCTACTTAGTTGTCCCATTCTAATTGAGTAATTTATATTGCGAAATAATATATTCATATATTTTAAATATTTTATGCAGAATTTTCATGGTTATTCTTTTCAAGAAAATTTTAATCAGATTATCCCAATGAAATAAAAAGTAAATGCTTCACTTTCAGTGTGTTATTGAAACTTAGATAAAGTATAACATATAATAAGATAATTACAACAAAATCAGGCAAAAATACGTATTCAAAGTTTTGCTTAATTTATGTCAAGATATTATATTTAATTTGTACTAGTTAATTATGAAGCATTAATAATTTATTGCCTTAATAGAATATTATTCATAATAACATTTGATTGTATAAAAATACATAAAAATGAAAGTACATATAAAATTTTCATGTCTGTTAAATTATTTTCTTTTTTATTTGCCCTATAATTTATTTAATACCTTGAAAAATCATTCATACTTATAATGGTTTTTAATAAAAATTTTAATTCTAAATGGATATTTTTGTAAGAAATATATCTTAACAAAAGAATTCGTAAAAGTTATTATTAAATTATTAACGTTATTTTTTTTCTTTTTATCAGTCTCTTAATGTCCCACTGTAAAAAATTTCTGATAATATTTATTAAAAAATATCTTATGATGTAAGAATTGCGTGATTCTGACTTTATTATTAAGATTTTGAAAGTAACATGCTTGAAAACTCCATGAGTGTACTTTAAAAATATGTTCAAAGAAAAGTAATTTTTAAATAAATATATGCATTTTAATTTATACTCTAAATAATACTAAAACAATAAGGAAATGTTGTAAAAATTTATATTTTTCCGTTATAATGATGATCAAATTTAACTTTATTTGGTTCTAGTAGACTGGTCGAGTTAAAGTCAAATATAATTATCAAAAAGAGTCGGGAAACAATTTTTAAATTTTATCTCCTCAAACTATGTTTTTCGATTAAAATAGTTTTTTTTTTCAAATTTACAGATGAGATTTAAAAGAGAAATCTTAAATTGCGAGTATTATATATCAATAGCTAATTAGATAAAATGCCTAATAGTAACTGTGCAATTATATTTATTCTCTAATTATATTTATTAATTAAATATTTGGTAATTGTATTTATTAACTAATAAGAATATTTAGATACATTTGTTTTCTAATGAATATAATATATCAGTAAGCAATCACATAAGTTTTTTTAACACTATGTTCTTATATGATTAATATTTAATAGGGGTTGTATTTAAATTTATCATAACTCATTTTCCTTTCGTAATTTTATTTGAAAAAATGATTTTATACGCCGCTAAAGAATGTTTTTTCCTTATTTTGAAAGTAAACAATTTTTAATATTTTAGTAACCTGTACATTGTTCTCTCCCTCGATTTGAAGGCATTTTTAAAATATCTTCTTTGAGTAATAATTTAAAATGGGAGAATAACTCTCAAAATCATAGCTTCAGATAAATATTTGTATAAGATTTTCATCACAATTTCGTAAAAGTTTTGTAAATATTATTTTTTTCTCAAAAAATAACCTCTTACGATAATCGGAAAAATTGCTAATAAATACGTAATCAGTATGTAAAGTGGCTGCTCTTAATAAGAAACGAGGACATATTTACTGGTGTATGGAAATAAACATAAATTAATGTATGATTATTTATCCTAAATACACAGTAAATGTGATACATTTTTCTAACTTATAGCTTACGACGGTTTTTGAAAAATACACAATATCTTGACATTTTAAATCATTTGTAATTTTGAATAGGAAAATTTGCAGATTACTGGATAAAAAAAACAAAGAAACTTTTGTTAGAAGTAAAAAAAAACATTAAAGAAATAATTCCTAAAGAAATTTTTTGTACGGTTTTATTCATTGAGCTAAGGTATTACCAAACGGAAATGTGCCTTTGCCAAGAAATGTTAACAAGGCATTTTCAGAAGATAGGAAATCTACTTACCGAGAACTATTATGCAGAATCAGCAAATAGTTGCATAATGCACTTAAAGTACAGGCAACACGTACGTGGTACTTAATTTCTATGGTATGCAACAGAGTCACAAAAGCCTCAAAAATTCAATAAACACAGGCCGCGAATCACCGGAAACGTAACCGCTGTTGTGCAAAGAGAACGGGATTATGGATGACAATAGAACTAAACATACACAAATTTACTCCATATAGTAAGTAGATAATTTGTCAGTATGATAAAAATGTACGACTGCAATATATATATATATATATATATATATATATATATATATATATATATATATATATATATATATATATATATATATATATATATATATATATATATATATATATATATATATATATATATATATATATATATATATATATATATGTATATATATACACATACATACGAGGTTTGTCCGGAAAATACGTATAAAAGTTGAATAATAACTTTATTTTACAATTATTCAGGTATTACAATATGGTCTACTTCAAAGTATTCACCTCTCACCCTGAGAGAAAATACACTTCTGCCAACGCCGTTTCCACTGTATATAACACTGCTGAAAGTCTTCAGTTGTGATACTGTTCAATTGCCGTGTCGTTTCTGCCTTGATATCTTCCACGTCACCCAAGTGCCGCCCCCGATGCACCATTTTGCATTTAGGGAACAAGAAAAAGTCACAAGGGGATAAATCAGGTGAATAAGGCGGGTGATCTGTCACGGTGATTGAGCTTCGGGCCAAAACCTCACGCAGAACGAGCGACGAGGGAGAAGGCGCATTGTCGTTATGTAGGATCCACCTGCCCCATGTTTCCAAATCCGGTCGAACTCGGGCCATACGAGCTTTGAGACGTGTCAAAACTTCAACGTAAAAATTTCCGTTCACTCTCTGGCCGGAAGGGATAAATTCCTGGTGAACAAAGCCCCTAGAATCAAAAAAGACAATCAACATTGCCTTCACATTGGACCTCGATTTTCGTGACTTTTTTTTTCTCGGTTCTCCCACTCGCTTCCATCCCTTGCTTTGAGATTTGAGCTCCACATCGAATTTGAAAAACAAGACTCGTCTCCAGTGATGACTCGGTTGAGAAAGTCCCCTCTTTCCTCTGCTTCCAATCAACCCTCAGAGCACACAACCCTCTTTCCTTTCTGTTCTGGCGTCAAGATCTTCGGTACGATTTTCGCACACAATTTATTCATTTAAAGTTTTTTTTTCAGAATTTCATGAACGGTTGTTTTTGGGATTGACAGCTCGTCAGCAATCATTCTGACTGTCAATCTACGTTCTTTCAGAACACAAGCCCGAATTCGTTCAGTATTTTCATCAGTACTCGATGTCAATGGGCGTCCTGATCGAGGGTCATCTTTCACGTCTTCTTGGCCTTCCCGGAACCTTTTTAAACACTTGTTGACGGTTGGTTCCTTCAGAGAATTGTCTCCGTAAACTTGTTTCAAACACTCAAAAATCTCACGGCAATTCTTGCCCAGCTTTGTAAGAAACTTGATATTGATGCGCTGTTCCTCAATCAGAAAGAATTTCATGCCGACGGCAGGGGAAAAACGGTAACTTTCAACAGGCAGCTGCACACTCCTACTTACACGTAGAGTGGTCTGACTCGAACTGAGCGATGATTGGGATTGGTTGGCAACAGTATTAGGTGGTAAATGTACATTTTATGATTTTGCTTGAGTTTAGTTTTGTAAAGTATCTTTGAAAAAAGGAAGAGATTTATTTAAAAATATTTGATATCCAGACTTCATATGCAGCAAATTTATTAGCATTTATTCGAATTTGTTCCTCAAACAAACTCATGCATAATCCATGGTAAAGTGTTTACAAGTCGCAAATATATAAAATATTACAAATAGAAAATAATTTATCAAACGTATAGTGAAATTAAGGTTAAGAATGATGATACTGAATACTCTATCGTGTGGAATACCTGATTTAAGAAACACATGGATTTAAAACATTCTTTCACTTTGACAGTGATAGAACATATAAATATATTATTCACTTTAAGTGTCTAACATAAAATTTTAAGTGAATATAGGAAATTTACATCCTTCACAAAATTCCGAATGAAAATATACGGTCATGTTTTTCTCGATATAAAAAAAAATGAAAATCAATTTCACGTAAAAATGTATTGATTTGTTTCAAAATAAATTATACTAACATGAAGTATATCAAAAATAGTTTTTTTAAAGAAAGGTCCATTTATTTGTTTCTGTGGAATACGTGACATTTATCCATCATATATTCCAAAAAAAAAAAAAAAAAAAGCTCAGAATTGTCTTTACTTGTCTTTACGTTAGGAATCATTATAGCTTTTCAAATAAATAAAAAAGCACTTTTGATTGAAATTTTATTAAAGGTTCCATAAGAAAACTGGGTTTAAATGAGGAACACATAATTCAATTTGATGCTTAATTATTGTTAGTGGAATTTTTTCTTCATATCAGGCCTAGTGTAACATGGAAACAAATGGGCGTTTGAAAAACATGGTGTTTATTTTTTTAAAATGTTAAGCTCATATAATTCTGAACTTGGAGACTAAAAATTGTCAACAAAAAAGTTATTCAACTTTAAATGTCATGTGTGCATAGAAAAATTTTTTGAATTTAAAATAAAAATGAAATACCATTAGCCCATTTTATTTATTTTCTCCTTCAGCTTTTAGATTTAGATTTCCTCAATGAAAGCTTTATTTAGATTTGTCAGCATTCAATATTTGTTTAGTTTTGAAACGATATGAGGGGGGGGGGGTTAAAAGAAATCATTAGAATAATTTTGTCAGATTACAGATAGTAGTTACACATAGTTACAGATAGTAGTTACAGATAGTAGTCACACAAATAATGACAAAATTATCTGTATTAGTTACACAGATAATTTTGTCATTATTTTGAGTTCCCAATGAAGCTAAAGCTTTTGTTTCACCTTGTGTATATAAGAAAATATTAAATGAAATGAGACAGCATTAAAAATAAAAAATTGTACTGTCATATCAGATGTGAATTTCAGTTTTCCTTTTTGGTTTCTTGTGTGAAGGTAGTAGTTGAATGAAATGTCCTGTGATATGGGATTACCTTCTTAAAAATTTTCTTGAATAAATTTAAGTATTTTCAATAATGAAATTGAAAGTCACTTAGCATTTATTTTTATCAATTTATTATTAATCAGAGACATTCGAGCGTCAAGTGATCATGATATGCTTTATAAAAAATCTAATGTTTATTAACTTTTTAAAATTTGTCAAACAAGAATACAGAACTTATACAAATAAAAATCAATTGTTTTATCAATATTTTTCCTCTTACACACACTTGAAATTTCTTTAAAATTTTAAGATTCAAAGAAAATAAAAGTTAGATACAACTATGAAATTTCATCATCCCTCTAAATATATTTCTGTGTAAAAATTGGAATTAATTTGTTGAAAACTGTAGTGAGAGTATTTAAGGAAATATGACCTTAAATATGATTCTCCTTAAATTATAAGTTCATAATTTTTAAAACGAAAATTTTTGAATAAGCTAAACATAAATTGCATTTGAATATTGAGAATGGTTTATTTCAAGAATACGCAGATATTTACTTTAATCAAAGCTAGTTACTATGTTCCCCATGAAGATTTCAAAAAAATTTAATGACATTGAATTCAAAAATGCAAAAAAAAGTTGTGTGGGGTCGTTCCCCACAAAAATTCTAAAAATATTAAAATATCTATTTTAAATACGTTTAAATTTTGGCTGTTATAAGAAATCACGACATGAAACGAAAATATGATATATTGTGTATGGTTTATCACACGTTCGTTAGCAAGGATTTAATTAACATAGAAAAAATTGTCTGTGTGAAACATGTGTCTTATAGGAAAGTAAGTTAAACGGACATCAGCACTTAGTCAAGGTAAAATTGACAAAGAGGTGATGGAGGAAAAATCATATGCTGTCTGTTGTCGACATGCACACCAACCAAAGAGAACTTATATACAATTTTATACATTTTTTCCCGTTAGATATGGGAAGCTATTGTAGAATTGGGTCGGATGCATCCTTGGCTGCTGCATCTGATCTGTCATTTCCATCTACACCCACGAGACTTGGAATGTAACAAAACATCCATGCTTATTAATTGCCAGCAAGAGAATTCTATGCTCTGAAAATTCTTGACACAACAGAATGGCTTTCTTGTAAAACTATTGTTTTTCACAGCTTTCAAACACTCATGCTCAGAGTTAAACACTCGTGCTCACGGTTACATAATAGACATTATTTGCATTATAAATGGGTATAGCATTTCAATAGAATTACTATATACGTTTTCTACAAATACAAATTATAGAAATAAATTAAAAAAAAATAAAGGTTTAATTGTTAAAAGTGGGGAAGAGCTTATCGCACGCCGAGAAGTTTCCCTTTTATAATAGCTTACCTGATCAAAGTAACTGAATTTTGATTTTCGTCTAAAGTATTAGTAGAATGATTGATTTTTAAATGCGCTGATGTAAAGAGCACTAAACATCCACTTGGAAGACTTCATTGAGGATACATTACATTTTAAGACTTTTTTTATACTTTTATATTAGAATAATTTTTTAGATAAATTTTTGATTTTAGATAATATTAGAAGCTGAATTTTAGCTTTAACTATATGATTTTATATTTTATCCTTCTTTAATGACTCAAAATGCAATTAATTTATTGCAAATAACGGAGAAATTTTTAATTATATCTCCAATAAATACCAGGAGAAAATTTTATAGAAACGTTGAGGAATAAAATTTTCTCTTCTTTGCTGTTTGTTTTACTGCCCTTTTGAGTGGTGAGAAATTTTTCGTGTTTCCTCCCTTGCAATACGTGGATGCATGTGAGTACTTACTGTAATTCCTTTCTCAGAATAACTGCGCTATAAGTGTACAAAAAACCCTTACAACAATTTCTTACTTATTATGAAACGCCAAAATGATATGTAGTTCTTTCTTTCAGAAATTTCTACTTTTTATATTTTTTTTGGTAATTATAGTTCCAAATTTTGATTTAATATCATATCTTATTTAATGTGTAATTAGCAAAAAATATTTAATTATATACATGCACATATGTATTCGTATGCATAATAGCTAATTTTTTAAGTTAAATTAAAATAAAACATTACAAACCTGAGAGAGTATCCTCAAAGTAATCATAATAATTTTCCTAATCACAGTTTTCATTTCATTTAAGGAGAAGTATAAATCTGAAAAGAGATAAATTACTTTTTCATTTCTTGTGTTAGGTGGATAAGAAAGAATTATATATGGCAATTAAAATTTCTCCTAATGTAACCATCAGAAAAGACCCATATGCACCTTCCCTCTGCTTACTGTTTCTTAGCACCCTATTTCATAAATCAGAAGTTCCAGAATAATATTTTTAGATTTTTACCAGCAAGAACGCGTCACTTCTTTAGGTTTACTATTTTACCCTAGAATGTATTTGAATAATAACTATTGGAGACATTTTAAATAATTATAACTTATATTTGTCTTTGAAAAGAATCTAGTATATCATTAAATTTCAGGCCAAATTTATGAGATTGTGCAGATTGCTCTTTAGTATAATAGCACATTACTTGATTTAAAATATTGGAAATTATTGTAAGCATAACATTTCGTGATTGTAACAAATATTACTTTTTAATTATGTACATTCTTGGAATCATTGTGTTTTGTTTTATTGCCATTTCATGATGGCTTGGGTATATACCAAAGTTTTTTTGGACTACAAAATTTGGAATATGTAAAATAATCCACTTTTCATCTAACCTATTTATTACCTTTAAATGTTAAAATTAGTAAATAGTATTTAATGTAATGTAATCATTGTGATTTGTTTTATTTCCATTTCACGACGGCTTAGGTACATAACAAAGTTTATTTTGGAATACAAATTTTGAATACATAAAATAATCAAATTTCCTTCTAACCCATTTATTACCTTTAAATGTTAAAATTAGTAAATAGTACTTAATGTAATATTAGATTGAATATATATACTAATGTAATATTAGATTGAATATATATATTAGATTGAATATATATTGGACTACAAAATTTGGAATATGTAAAATAATCCACTTTTCATCTAACCTATTTATTACCTTTAAATGTTAAAATTAGTAAATAGTATTTAATGTAATGTAATCATTGTGATTTGTTTTATTTCCATTTCACGACGGCTTAGGTACATAACAAAGTTTATTTTGGAATACAAATTTTGAATACATAAAATAATCAAATTTCCTTCTAACCCATTTATTACTTTTAAATGTTAAAATTAGTAAATAGTACTTAATGTAATATTAGATTGAATATATATACACAATATTTTAATATACAATCATATTTGTCATAATTTAAATCATAAAATAATAGCAACAGATGTTTATATTTTCTTTGATCTTTTTTAAAAATAAACACATTTTATTTCAATTAAATATTCAGAATGGCGTTATATTCAATTTTACTACATATGTTAACTATGACGACAGATTATTCTGAATAAAGTATTTTCTTTCATATATAATTCTTCAAACAGCTTCGGTTCATTATTGTTAGTTTTTATTTAGGATGCATAAATATTTTTTTATGGAATTTAACTCCTTGTAATCAAGATAGAAATAAGGAAAAAAAAACATATTTTAAAATATGTAATTTACTCTTCCTTCGAAAAATACAATATTGATTAAATTTATTTATTGTCAGAAAATTTTTGAAATTTAACAGAAAGTAAAATAAATTACCTTTTATCGATGAAAGAACTAGTAAAATAAGATACATTTGTTATAAAAAATATAGAAAATACTTGACACGATGTACTCAGTATTCATGAGTCGCAATGAAAGTATCTGTAAAGTTTCTTCAAAAATGTGCGTACTCATAACAGAAACTGTAAAAAGCAGAAATATAGCGCCCTTTTTCCGTGTTTCAACATTAGTTGTAATTGCTACTGCAAACTTACAGTGCAAAAGTTACGATGTTTTTCAATATCAGAATCATCTTTGCAAGGAATGCTGTAATTATCATTACAAAATATCAATTCATATTGAACAACATATCACATTTATATCAAATACTTCCAACCTATTTACATTTCTGAAGACGATTTTTTAAAAAAAAAAAAAAAAAAAAAAAAAAATTAATACTCATATCATGTTTTGGCACATTTTGAACCCAAGATTTATACATACATACATAGCATTGTAGGTGAGCCCCGAACTGAGCGTTGAGACTAAAGGGTTTGGAGTACTCTCCAATATCCAAGTGCCTTTTCCATTTTTAATCATTGCAAGTTCATGAAGTGTGCCAGTGCTGGCATCTCTCTCTTCATATCCACGCCACACCACCGGAAGGACTTTGGAAGTATCACATTAACGTGGACATTTTAACAACACACAGAGCTCTAGAAACCATGTGAGGGGTAATGTGGTCATCCCTCCAATAACATCACGCGGTAAACGATGCTTAATTTAGCTGATCTTAATGGGAAGTGGTGTGAAGCTATTGAGCCTCTGAAGCTCTTTGGACATCATACAGAGCTAGTGAATATCCCCCTACATTTAATGTAAATAAAGGCAAAAAGAAAAGAAAATTATTTTAGGAATTAGAAAGTTTTCACTTTCGCCAAATAAGATAGATTAAAAAATTTTGGAACTATATTTGCATAAGCATTCAACAAAAGTGTACAAAATATTTTTACATTTAAGATATATTACAAACAATTTTCTTTAGAGTTTATTATACATAACTTGTTCACTCATGTTGCACATAATAATACAGTTGAAAATGTTGTCACTCTTTTGATCAAACAGCTTTTCCCAAGTATTTTATTATAACCTAATTATTGCATGACTTTGATATATAAAATCAAACTTTACTGCAAGTCATTATATTTAATGCCTATATATAAAAGCATCTTGTATTTTATTTATTAGGATTATTTTTCGAACAAATAAAAATATTTTTGGTAATAAAAGTATTCTAAAACCTAAAGAACTTTCAAATTATAATTTTGCAAATCAAAATTGATTAGAAAATTTAAAAATTATAGGAAATCATTCAATAACGTGACTTAATATGTTATTCACAAATTTCTTATTCCCTAACCTGATTGATATTTTTATGTATTATTTAAGAAATAGAAGGTTTTCAAGACTGTCAACTGTTGTTGATAAACAATTGTCTTTCACTTTTTCATATTTTAAAAGTAAGTAAACTTCAAATTCTATTTCAAAAATTATGCAATATATTGCTCTGAACAATGGAGAAAGGAAGTAATCTCCTGGTTTTTGCTTATAGGTTTATCTATTTTTAACAATAATTTTTATTTATGAATATATATTATGAATAATTAATCAGAAATAAAAAAAATGTTAGAATAATTTATGTAACTTCATATAACTAATATGTAATTTATGTAATTAATATGCAATTATTTGTATTTTTAAAATTTTTTTAAGCAAATTATTATTATTTTATATTAATTATATCATATCAATATATTATTATTAATCAATAAATTATTCAATAAATATTTTTAAGTAATTTGATGTTTTCTATTATTTTACGAATGTTACTTTTAAAGGCCATTGGAAAACATTTCTCGTAGAGATCTGATTTTAAATCAAAATCGTAAAATTAAAATTATTAAGTTAAATAACATTTTTATTATTAAATTTTCACACGCGTTTTCCAATATATTCATCATTTTCAATTTACACGTATTCATCGTTTCAATAATATATTTTTTGTAAAATAAATAATAAAGTAAACTAAGCGTTTTCCATCGTTATATTGCACAAAAGAATTTTCAAAGAATTGCAGCCTTTTCTTTTTCGTTGCTCATTGAATGGAAGTAATTCAAGTTTCTGATGAGTTTTGATTAAAATAGAAAATCTTGCCATTATTAGAACAATTTAGCAGCATAGTTTTTTGATGCAAAATTAAGTTGCTTGCCTGGTAAAATTGATTTCCATAGTGAATAGATAATTTGTTAGGTAAGGAAACATGATTTTGCTGAAACGTTGAACTTTAATTTTTTAATTAGTTGTGCAAGTAATTACCGTTTGATCAAGGATAATTGGAGCAAACATTGTTTTATTCTATTAAAAAAAGATAATTCACTAGAAAAGGTTTCATGATTAAATAATAGAAAATTAATTCCAGTTTCTTTCTTATTATAAAAATTGCCTAAAATTAATTAGTATATGAAAATAAATAAATGTATATTAGCAAGTGTTTTCAGGTATTCCGATAAACTATTGAGATATATAATTTTCTCAAGTGACAAAAATAGAATATTTGTATTCATAGTTTATGACTCTAAGAAAACTAATTTATATTTAAATAAAAAATAAACTGTCAACTGTAAATTATATTTTCAAAGTTATAACCTTTAATAAAATATACAGGTTGAAATTGTTATTTAATCCAAATTACATTTATATTTCATTTTGTTTTCCTTTATATATCCATATGTATGTGTGTGTGTATATATATACATATATATATACATGTATATATACATACACATACACACATATATGTATATAAATATATATACACACATATATATATACATATACATATATAAATGTATATACACACACATACATATACATATATATACATATATATATATATATATATATATATATATATATATATATATATATATATATATATATATATATATATATAAAGAGAAATTGTTCAAATGAGTTACAATAATTAAAAATAAGCATGACTTGTGGCAATAAATTTTAATTATTGTTGTTAATTAATTTTTAAATCCAAAGTAAATCCAGAGTTTGACTAAAGCTTGGCTCATATTTAACGTAGTATTTTCAATATCTTATACGAAAACGAAAAGTGATATATAACTATAAATCATATAAAAAGTAATAGGCATCAATCAATCAATGATTTAATATTCATTGATTATTTTACAAAAGAGATTCTGAAATAATTTTATACGTTTTCAAAAATAAACTGGTGACCATCATTAAGATTACTAAGAAAATATATGTGATATTTCTAAAAGTCGATAATGTCAAACAGCATGATGTCTACTATTTTACAGCTGAAAATAGTTATGAAAACATTTGCCCATCAATTTAAATTGGACAGAAGTGAAAATAATTCACCGAAATAGGATGTGGTTTATGAAGACTCTATTTAGGAACTTTTTTCTTTCATACAATCTTTATTCTTTCGTATGTATGTGGTACAAATATAAAATTATCTCACTTAACTCTTGTAGTTTTAACGATGCTGTTGATCATTCATTGTGACAGTGAATTGCATTCTTTCCAAAACTACAATTTTATTACCTGTTGGCTTAAGACCTGTGAAGCGGAATTAATAGCATGCAGTTTTACAAGTGCTCTTTCGACCAGTGATGGGTAGAATAAATTTTGCAGAGTTTACTGGTGGCATCATATAGTGATTTATAAATAAGTCATATAATAAAAAATACTTTTTTACTCAAATAATTATGAATAAGTGCAGTATTTTTTAGTTGGGCATTTGGACCAGAAAAACGAGTTGGCCTTCGAAACCTTCTGGAAAGACACATTTGGTTATATAATTTTAATCCTATATAATCAGTAAAGAAAATAGTTCACCCATTCAAACTTATTAATCTTTGTACAAAGATATCGGTACGACCAAAACAAGTAATTTGTCTAATGAATATAATGACACTATGATAGTACATTCATTCCATGCATGTCTAAAATCCCTGTATGTTCTGGAGAGAGCCTCATCCATTCCAACTCATTACTGGAGAGAAACCAGTGACAATTTTTACTTGTTCATAAGTAATGCTTACTTCTCCAACAAAGACGGACGCACATGTGAAACTGCTAAGAGAAACTCAAGCCGTTTATCACTGGGAATAAAAAATTTTCAATGCATATGAATGGTCAACTTTTGCAATAATCTCAAGACTGTCCTGTGTATTACTTGTAGCTAATAAGCTATTTAAAATTGTCTAGATTTTGTTTCTTATTATATATTAGTATTGCAATTTACAAACTAAAATAGCTTGTGGCTGGTAAATATAGGTTATATTAATATATTATTTAAAAAAAAGGCACATAATCATTTATTATGAAAATTGTCTCCTGGAATTTATAAATTGAAAAAATAATTATTCATTAATTTGCTATGAAAAGAAATATTCGTCAATAAATATTCAAATTATTAGACGGAGTTACAAACTACAGATATATTGCACATTAAATTTTCGTCATAACATACCTTTAATTAAAATATTAATGCGAAACATAATTTATAAATATGTTTTGCATCTTGAAAAATAAATATATGATTAAAATTTTATATACTCAAAATATAATTCCAATTTCTTATTAATATATGTGTATAAAGTGAAGAATTTATCAAACTTAATATAAAAGATGATAAATGAACACTTAAATGTATAAAACTCAATATCCTCCACATTGAAAAGTTAATGCAAAAATGATTTATTAGCATTCTAGTCACTATCATTAATAAATGTTTCAAGTGAAAGTGTGAGACATTTTTAATGAATATATGTTCTAACATTGAATAAAAGTACTTTATATGCACGACAGAAATTATTTTTCATTGCATTGTTCTATGAAATGGACAATTTGTGTGAGCGTAATTTAAAAAAGAGAAGAATGCCGTCAACCTCATTATAGAAGACGTTCGAAGGAACAAATTTTCTGAGAAAAAAATTAAGTCACTTGCATGTAATAATAAAGGTTCTTTGTTCACAGAGTAAATTATATTTTAAAAATGTTTCAGATTGGAGAGTAGAGTGAATAAAAGAAGTATTCTTTTAATTTTGCTTTAACAAGCTTGTGTTATTGAGCCATGTTTCATCATGATATTCTACAATTCTACAATAATTGAAAACTATGTCAGGTAAAATGTTTTGGTAATAATTATTATGATTATATATATATATATATATATATATATATATATATATATATATATATATATATATATATATATATATACATATATACATATATATATATATATATATATATATATATATATATATATATATATATATATATATATATATATATATATATATATATATATATATATATATATATATATATATATATATATATATATATATATATATATATGTATATCATATAGTGAAAATTAATTTTGTGTGTAATAACTTTGTTAAAAAGTTTGCAAAATTTAAATTTTAGATAATATATATTATGTATATATGAAACCTACTTCAATCGTGTTGAGTTGGCAGCCAAGTAGTTATAACAACTGATTCTAAAGTGAGATTGGAAACCATAAGTTGTTGAATAGCAGGCCAGATATCAAATATTGAGCTGGTAGTGGAAGAGGTTTTGGATGCAAGTTAACCTGTAAATTTCCATCTAATTAAATTTCATGTACCAAAATGTTTTTTGAATAATAATTATACAGCTTCAATTTTTGCTCTCTGAAACATTTTTTTTTAAAATTATCTTCTACCGAAGTATAATATTTTGTAGGTTGTTTTATACATACACAAATATATTTTCAAGGTGCTAATGTTATTCATTTTACATCTATCAACATCAGCATAACTATTCACCACATTTAACTGACTAAATTATAAGTGAAAGTTTGATTCGTCTTAAGGAATTCGTCGTATAATAATTATGCAAATTTTTCGCTAATAATGATTTTGAATCTTTTGGAAAAATTTTGAATCTTTTGTATAATCAATGTTCCATAAATGTTACTCGTAGATGTGAAATACAAAACAAGATAAAGAATTTAATTGGTAATCATTATTTCCAGAATATGTTGAGTAGTCTGACATGAAAAATACATAAAAATATACTTTACTTTTAGAAAAAAGCAGATTTTTTTATAATCAGATTTTGTTAATCAGTTAATAAGAATTTGGATTTAATACACTTTGGATGTTCTTATTTGGATAAACATCTGTTTTAGACAGTCATATTTTTAAAAATTTTCCATGAATTAGAAATTTTATATACATAAATATATAAATCTGTATTACAGTTACGATTATATATCGGGACAAAATATTTAAGCTTAATCATGTTAACAATATATAATTAATATAAATTTAATTATAAATTTATGTTTCTTATAAAATGCTTAATTTTGAATTTTTACATCAAATAAATGTAACATGTATAATTTATAAAATATTACATGATTATAAATATAATATTTCATGGTATGAAATATCTTCCTTAAAACTAATAATAAACTAATAATTTATTTTACCAAATGCATATATCTGTTAGTTAACATTTAATATAAATATATGTATATATGTATAGATAGATATAGATAGATAGATATATAGATAGATAGATGTTTTTTGAAAATAGATACTTTTTGAGTCATTTCAAACAAATAGTTTAATTACATAATTACAAATAGTTACATTACTTCATATTTAAAATTAGATTTTAATATAAACTCCATATCACGCTATCTGATCTGTATAAATTTGTCTTGCTAAACGTATGAAACTAATTTTTCAAAAAAAGGAAGCATGAGTTAAATCTTAGAATTTGTTAAAATGATTGATGAAAATTTATATATTTATTTTAGTTTTATGTCTTTCCCAAAGCTAATTGATTTTAAAACCAATTAGCTTCAACGAAAAAATCATTCCAATTAGTTAAAATGGAAAAATCATTATTACATTGCCAGAAATAAGCAGTTTAATTTCATTACTACTTTGACTCTCAATTTTAAATAAATTTTTCCTTATAATGATTATTTTATAATGACCAGGTATTACTGATAAAGTATTCCCATCCGTATATAAATTTTAATAATTATAATATAATGCAGGACTAATTACATTTCTAAATATTTATATATATTACATTTCTAATTATATATATATAGATAAAGATAAATTATATATATATATATATGTATATTAGAAATATAATTGCAAGGGTAGTATTATAATTTTTATTTAAATAAATATACTAAAATTATTAACGAGTATTCTATTAATTATTACCAAATACCAATAAATAAGGAAGGATAATTTACTGATTATAAATTGAATAATCATATATTCATTAATTGATGATAATTTCTGATGAAGTAACGTAAGGATTTCTATTAGATTTTAATTGTAAAATACTGATAGATAAAAGAATTTATCAGAATTTCTAAGCGAAATGTCTCAGCTGGAATTCGAAATTTCTTTTAATTTTAAATGATTTTATTTAAAAAAATCATATATAGTTAGAGTTTGAATGCAAGAAAATGTAATATTTTTTATTTCTATAATAAAAATGTATTTGAGAGGGTTAAACATTCTAACATATGTCTTTACTCTTGGAATTCAATTATTTTCTAAGACTCAGAAGATTATTTTTAATTATTAATTTAAGAATAAGAAAATGTGTGTTTCGATAAATATGATTTCCAGAAGAATGCCATTTTTAACATGACATTACAGTTGATTACATTCACAGTTTTATGGAGCATTGAACTGAACCCTTTAATTTAATTAAAACATAGAGATATAATCCTTATAAGGAACTGCATGATGTTACACCTTTTTTTTCACAGCCATTTGAAATTTGCCTTCTTATTTACATAATTTTCTCATTTAGGTTTATATATCCTATGCACATCATATTGTTTTCAGACTAAATGTTCATTTTCCATTCTTTCCAATTAAAAAAAATTGCTCTTGAATATTCCCTTTTGAGATTTAGAGATAAGGCAGAAAATAGTAAATCCAGTAAAAACATAGCATAAAATACAATCTATTCCATTTCAGTTAAATTGTGTGTTCATAATCTAATTTTCGTTTTTGACACTTACTTTGTTGTTGAATAAATAATGAAAACGAATCAAAGGTGTTTCATATAACATTGTAAAGAAAAGTGCATAATTTTGCTTTTCAAATTTGCTTAAAAGCAGTAAGATATTATCATGATATACGTATTTATTGTGTTGCTGTATTTTACCATAATACTTGTGTCAGATATTTTTAACAAAATAATAAAATGCGGGGAATACAAATATTTATTTCAATATGGTTGGTGATAAGAAATTCTTATGAGAAAAAAAAAGTTCTAAGATGCTTAATTGATTAGTTATGATTTATACCGTATAATTAATTTAACGTAATTTAAGACATTAATAGTAATATATATATATATATATATATATATATATATATATATATATATATATATATATATATATATATATATATATATATATATATATAATAAAAACTATAGCCATGAATAAATTATACCAAAATATACTAACAATTATCTGTGTATCTATCTATCTATACAAAAAAATAAACAAATATATATTATATATATAAATAAATAAATAAATATATATATATATATATATATTTATATTTATATATATATATATATATATATATATATATATATATATATATATATATATATATAAAGAGAGAGAGAGAGAGAAGAATACGTACTACAATATTCAATTTGTTAAATTTTTTGCAATTTCTTACTTTAAGAAAGTGAGTTCTAACCAGAATGTAGAATTTAGTAAAATATAAAGAACTTAACAATCTAATTTTCCTGTCTTAATTCTGGAAGGAACAAAATTTGGTATAAATTAAAAGGACTAATTGTAGCGTTTATTATGAAATAACTGAAAAAAACTTCAATACATTGTGTATTAACTTTATATATATATATATATATATATATATATATATATATATATATATATATATATATATATATATATATATATATATATATATATATATATATATATATATATATATATATATATATATATATATATAAGAAAACCATGAAAAACTATGACATACTGGCACAAAGAGAAAACATGCCGAAAATAAATTTTATTTAAATGGATTCTGGAAAAAATTTAAATCATCATGGTAAATTTCAGACAAAATATCACTTTCATCGAATTTAACATATTTTTGTACTTATATAATAAGAATCAAATAAAATTCTATTAAAAATATAATTTTTAATAAAAAATGAAACTTTCAAGATGAATATTTGAACGAAGCTTATTTTGCTTAAAAGATTTAATACTAGAATGTGACCCTGTAAGACTTTGTTTTACAATAAACCAAGGAAGAATTTTAACAGAGTGTGAGTCGTATTTAAAAAAAAATACATCGATTGAACAATATTAATAATTTTTACTGATCTGATTTTAAATAGATTTCTGGATTCAAACTATTACATTTATAAAATAACTTGCATACAGGTATCTTGTTTAATGTGCAGATATCTTGTATATGTTTTAAGAGCTCATTAAATCCATAATCTGATTTTTTAGAATCTTCTAGAAATGTCTGTGGAATTTAAAAAACTTTTCAATATGGCGCCTGTTATTATGCAGACTAAGGATATTTGCACCTTAGGATACATACAACAGGAGATATGATTTATTTAGTCAAGTTTCTGTTGTGTAAATAGTTCCAGGTAATAATAAAAATTGTACAAATGAGATTTTGGGCTAATTTTATTTTTAATAAACTCAGCACATAGTTAAGTGGTCAAGCAAATTAAAATATTTGTTGTATGAAATATATAACTATTTTCATTGTTCTACCTAATGACATTTATGTTTGAACCTGACTATTTAATTACTAGATAAGGTTTTGGAAGAGTGCTGTTTACTGCAAGTAAATTCAATTTTTTAAAACCAAATAAAAATTATATATGGGTCTTTAAGAACCATCTAAGATTATTTTTCTAAGAAATCCTATTCTGATTTATTTAAAATTAAATTATGACCTCACTTTTTCTTGTTTGCTGCAACATATGCAATGATAAAAGAAAGTGCTAAAACCGCAGTTTAAAGATATGAGAATATGTCATTCAATTTGAAAATGAAAATATTTTTATTTTCCATAAGAAATTTGTAAGAAATAAAGGTCTTCGTTCTTAAATCGGAAAAAATAGTGAGGTGTCTTACACCAATAAAATATAAACTTTAAGTTAATTGAGCATATTTTTATGAAAATTTATTTATGAAAATTATTTGATTAAAAGCTAATATACTAATTATATTAAGAAACAATTAAATTAATATTTGATGTTTATATTTATCCAAATAGCAAAAATACAATATTTAACTTCTAAGAGTTTGTGAAATCGAGTGAGACACAAAGAGAAGGAGAGGCAATATTCACTTATATTTAAATCAGCTCTTTTCTTTCTTATGTGTTGTCAATTAAAGTGTTTGAAATTAATTTGAATTTTTTGATAAATCAAGAGAAATATTTAAAGAAATTTTTTCAAATATTTGAAAGTGTTAAAAAATTTAAGAAACTTAGTTTTTTAAAAATATCACACTGAGTTTTATTTCTTAGTTTATTAACAAATATTTAGTTACGATGCTGCACAATGTTAACATATTATAAATTCCTTTGCGGTAATTTACGCGAAACTTGATTTAGAATTTCTTTATACATTCAAATGTATGGGTAAATCAATCTTAATTGCTTACTCGAGGTATTTGATAAAACTTTGAAATTACTTAATTATTTGAAGGCTTAATTCTTAAATACAAGTCAATTTTCAATCAAATTTGATATTTCAAAACATTAAAGTTAAAATTTGATTATAGAGAGCTAAAAAACCAGTACAGTTTACCTTCTCTAAGCATACACTTTATACAAAATTTACATATGAAATTATAAAATCAATCTTATTCTATAAACATCTTACTATCCCTTAATTACTTTATATTTGAAACTAGAAAACACACTTTGACCGCTTAGCAAAAGTAGATCATATAAATGTACTGATCTTTAAACTTTTAGCAGCAGATCAATGAATCCAAAAAAAAAGTTAGTAAGCTTTTGTGAACTTTTAGTTATAGGAAACTAATTACATCGTTAAGCTAGAAGTCTTGTCCTCAAATGTCTGCTTTCTCCAACATGGTTGCAATCAATGAAACATTTTTAGTCCCAGTAAAAGTTGTGAATTTGTTAATGACTAAAATTTAAATTGCTTAGAATTTACCCCGCAGATTGAGTAATGTTATTATAATTTCATTTTAAAATTCTTTAGTGCATTCATTATTATAAAAAAAACTATCATATTCTTTTTATGAATTTCAATGGATTTTATAAATGTTTTGGTGTAACGTAAACATAATTACGGCACTTTTTAAATAAATTTAAAAAAGTTAAATTTATAAAATTATTTATTAAACATACAATAAAAATAAATTATTTAAGTAAGGAATTATTTACGAAGTAAAAATTATTACATTTATTTAAATAAGTATTTTTTATTTAATATTTTAATAAGCAGTTAAAATATGGAATTAAAATATTTTTCTCAGAAATTGAAATGTATTGCGAAATATACAAAAGAGAAATTTATGGTAAATTTATTCTGTTTTATAATGGAATATAATATTTATAAGTGTTAACAAGGCCTCAGAATCAACAACCCATAAAACAGTTATACGTATCAGCAAAATCTTGGGAAATATTTTAATAATTATTTTAAAACATCAATCATGGATATAATGCAAAATGGAAAATATGAAATGAAAATAAATTCTAAATATTAAAATGCATAATTTTTTCTCAATTAATAAAAATAATGTATATAATACGTATATTAACAAATTATTCTATACTAGTCTAACATCATTTTAACATTTTTTGTCTTAAAATTTGAGACATTTTATGATCTAGATTAATAGAAAAATAATTATTAGATAGGTAAAGAGAGATTTTTACTCAATTTTTAACGTACATCTAATTAACTCTAAAATCTGAAATTTCTGATCATGATAACACTTGAGTACCTTTTAGTTTAAATTTTAATGCATAATTTAAAACCATATTCACATACTTTATTATTTCCTGCCTTGAATGTCTATATGTGTTTCCTACTAACAATGTTTTTT
Organism: Latrodectus elegans; assembly: GCA_030067965.1. Lineage (NCBI taxonomy): Eukaryota > Metazoa > Arthropoda > Arachnida > Araneae > Theridiidae > Latrodectus > Latrodectus elegans. Next base: position 22,817,310 of record CM057814.1, read on the forward strand.
TATTTTATAACGTATTTTCTAGTTAGTTACAGCATATAATGAGAAATTTAGGAAGATATATCCAATTTTTTGTAATATTTGCAATCCAAAAACATCTAAATAAATAAACTTGTGTTGAATAAATTTAGTGTTTGAATTGTTATATGTTTCACGTTTTTATCAATTTTAAATATCTCTTTCATGAAAAATTTTCTTAAAATAAATGTTTGAATACTATTCAATTTATATTCTGATTAAAAATAAAACGAAGTGTATTTTTTTGTTTTTACCTAAGAGTTACAATTTTTGAATACTTATAGAGAATAGTAAGTTCATGTGAAACTTAAAAAATTCTTCGCCTTGTGCAGATTTTTAAAATATTGAAAAATTATTTAACAATATAGTGTCAATATCAACAAGAAAATGTTAAATAATTTTCAAAACTGCTGATATTATAAAATGATAGCACTTATATCTTTTCTGGCAAGTTAACAGATGCCTTACAAATAAACATTCATGTAAACGAATTCACAAAGTGTACATAAAATTAGTTTCTTTGGATAATTTTAAAGTAATTAGGCTTTAAAAGTAATGAATACTAATAGATTATTAAGTTTTATAAAAATCTATAATGCACTGAATTTTTAACCATTATTTAGTTGAAAATAGCGGTCCTAAGCAAACAGTTTCTTTCTAATATAATTTCTTTGTCTCTTGGAAAAGTATGATTAATATTCTATTAATTTTAATCTGGATATTATTTTAAAAAAATGTAAAAGAAAATTTTGCAAAAAATATAAACGGATATTTTGCTTCGCACAAAAGATGCAAATAAGAAAAATGTTTTCAAAAATATATTTTTTAAAATAATAAAATTCGATTTTAATGTCAATAACATTAGATTTTAATGTCAATTGCAGTTATCCACATTACTTTAAAATTTCCATTTTACTTCAAAATATCTAGATTTATTTCCATTTTATAAATTAAAACTGATTTTGTTAAAATACACTACTGGTGCCGTAAATGCAACACTCTGAAGGAAGCTTACAAATAACATACAATTTACAACATGCATCAGTGTAGCTAAGCTATGCAAATGATTAGAATTTCAGCGCAGACGCACATCATGCGCGCCTGAAGCGCCACTTCAAAGCGTTAGGTAAGGCTTGGAGATTTCTACGATTTCCATTTCGGCAATTGTGTTAATCTTGTTTTTTATTTTTTTATTATTTAAATTAATTATGCCTCGCAGTAAACAGCAATCCTTTTTATTTATCAAGTCCAACCGACGGAGGATAGAGGCCTTACAGTAATGGTGGATTATCTTTCAGGGAAATCGGTAGTCGGGATGGACGGAACCAAGCAACTGTAATGCAGATATGTGATCGTACGATGCAGGAGGGTATGACAGAATGACGTGTTCGACAGCATCCACGTCAGTACACCATTTCACCTGATGATACGCAAATTGTGTGCAAGACAGTGAAGGATCGTTCAGCCACATCAGAAACCATAGCACAGAACATTCAGTCTGTAACGCATCTTCCAGAACCTGCGCGCAATATTCGACACCGCTTACAGCAGAGTGTTCTGTAAGCAAGACGTCCATTGCTTTTTCTACCCTTGACGCAGAACCACAGACGTCTCTGTCGCTAATGGTGCTGTGAAAGAAGGATGTGGACGGCAGAATGGAATGAAATTGTTTTTACTCGTGAGACACTCTTCTGCCTGCAGCATCACGATAATCTCATTCGAATCCGGTGACCTCGTAGAGAACGGATGCTGAACAGTGCGCTATGCACCACCATACTGGTTTTGCGTTGGGTATTATGGTATGGGGTGGTATTGGATATCATTCTCGTACTCCTCTAGTAGGCATTGCCGGAACTTTAAACTGCCAGCGCTACATCTCCAAGGTGTTGGATTCACTTGTACCTTAATTACATGGCTTGCGCACAGCCATATTTCAACAGGATGATGAGCGACATCCACGGCACGCATTGGCCAGGTTTTTTGTCATCAATCATCAGAGAGAATTGCTTCCATGGCCGTCTCTCTCCAGATCTTTCACCATAATTACCCGTTTAAAAAGGCACAAAAATTTGACTTCTATGAAGGGATTAGTACATTTTAGGGTGATAGAAATGTATGGAAGCAAACTGTGTCTTGTAGAGGAGACTCTTGTGAACATTTTGATGTATTAATAGATATACAGAGTAATTATGGTATATAGAGTAATAGATATATAGAGTAATAATATTAATATATAGAGAACATGGTATCCATGGCTGCTCAACGTTTGAACCATATTACATACCCAGATGCCACACCAGAGCAGCTTTGACAACGTGTAAAAGCTTCTTGGCCAGCTCTACTCCAAGAACGCATCCAAAATCACTTTAAACGAATGCGTGTTGCATCATTGATCTTTAACAATTTCGGCTACTCTGGATACTGAATTTGGCAGGAACCATATTTCACAGAAGTCTATAGATTTAATAACTTGATACTTTGCCAACATGTTATTGATAAAATAAATTTTGTTGTGTTATCTCTTGTCTTTCATATTGTTGCAATTTGGCAGGCCAACAGTGTATTTGAAAAATAATTTTAAATAATTTAGTTATTTGAAATTACATGTCATTAATATAACTTTAATTACATAGTCTTGAAATTTTACAACTGTAGCAACAGAACTGTATGTATAATTATTTTCAAGAAAATTTTGAAAATCATTTATGAGACGAACTTAAATTAGGATGTTTTTCCTTTCAAAAATAATTAAATGATTTTTTGAAAATTATGAGCAAATATGACAACAGTAATTCTAGCCAATATTTAAAGCCTTTTACTGGTTAAAACTATTTATTATGATCTAATAGTAACAAACTGTTATATTTAATTATCATTACAAAACTGAGTATATTAATGTTATTTTATTTAAAAAATATTATACATCACGCTATTGGCAATAACTTATACAATACGTTTAAATAAAATACCAATATATTAATATTTTGTACAAAATTATTATATACAAATATAATAACTAATAAATATTATCATATTTATAACTAATATTATTTAAAGTAGTTAAGAAGCAATCGAAAATAAAAATTGATATGCTTAATATTTTTTAAGATAAAAAGAGAATAGTTTAAAAATATTAGCTCAACAGTAACAACATAATTAAATGAAATAAATAAAATAAAGATGTTTAACATTTTGAAATTATTTCTAGTGTGCAATAGAACCACATTTAACATAAATTTAACTATACAACTTATGTTGAGTAACATAATCCATTGCTTAAGCTGTATTTAAATTAAATTATGTAAACATTTATGCATATAACTTTCAATATATTTAAAGCCTTTCTGCATTAACTATGCTCAATTCATTAAAATTTTAATCACAGAAAAAATGATAGTTAAATTTTTTGAAAAAATAAAATCATATTCACTATTTGTTTAAAATATAATAGTGGATGACATTAGTATAACCATTGTAGTTACTATAATAAAGCTAAATAAAAGAAAATAATATTCGGATAAAAGCTATCTACGCATAGGAAAATAACTACATTTTTTTGTATTTTCTAATTTAAAATAGGAGGAAACAGAGCAGAAAAAAACGCTGATTTTCAAACAATGAAGAGCTACTTTAATATTTCCAGTAAGAAAATGCTTATATTTCAGTTCTTCGTGCAAGAAAATTATTTTTATGCTTCAATTAAACTTCAAAGATTGCCTCGATGTTTAATTAAACTTGAGCCATTGTTAACTGAAACTTTATAAAACAAAAGTATCCAGTAAAGTATCTCATTCAAGCATACAATCTTAGATATTCGTCGATATTATAAAAAAATGATGTCGTATTCAGAGAGTAGAAATTTAAATTAAAAAGAAGTGACGTTTATTAAATATGATACCCTAGGAATTAAAAATATTTTTTTTATTCCCTAGAGATAGTACAGTTTAGATTATTTTAATTTGTGTATCAATTTCAAAACCAACTTTACTAAATTTTGAAGTTTATCGGCAGATAATTAATTATTGGATGTAACAGATAAAAGAGAGGTCATATGGATACAATACAAAGAATTTAAATTAGGGCAATAGTATTTTCTTATCCCTGTACTTTTCTGCAAATTTATAATTAATTACAGTAGGTAAAGGCAAACTAAAAATGAATAAAACCGTAGATCTCTTAGCCACAATGTGTTTCCAGGGTGCACCACAAGGATGTAGGTCTACATTGCACCCCAACGTCTAATTAAAAATATACTGTCTGAAAGATTGAAAAATATTCTCGAATCTCGATCAGAGCAAAAGTCTTGGAAAGACAGACTTTCTGCGGTCTCAAAATGGCAAAGACATAAAATGGTGGCTGAGTTTGGGCTCGCCACCGGTCATGACTGCCTTCTTAAGCACTTGTACCATCTTCGTATAGTTTCAAGACCTATCTGCAACCACTGTAATCTGGGACGGGACATGGATCGTGACCATCTACTCCATTGTAAGCCGTTAACGAAACGCTCAATTACGGACCCCTAATGGGAGGCCAGGGGCATTTTAGATACATAGACTATTGTTACAGCTGTTTTATTTTTCATTTTTTTTGTTATTTGTACTTTTGCTGTAATTGCCTTTCTATCTGTGCCATTGGAAATAAAAAAATATTTAATTACATAAGATTATTGTGTATTTATGCATTGTTAAAGTTTTATTTATTTTAATTTTAAAATTGTGACAAAATTTAAAATACACTGGGTGATTGATTAACGGAAAGTTAGGAGTACCAATAAATCAGACAATGAATACTTTTACGAAATATTTTTGTGTTCAGGCAACGAATGCAATTTCGTTTAACGAACGAAAATGAATTCTGACGAAAATTTCTTGGCTCTCGAAGCATAGTTTGCAGGGTTGCCAAACTCAAAGGAACAAAAATAGTTTTTCGTCTCTCTTGAATTATGCTGCTCACCTATTGAACTGCAAAGTTCCATATTGTAAAAATTCCTGACAGAATATTTATAACCAAAGTAGACCATCAGTTTCGGTTTTGATTTCATTCAAAACCGAAATTGATTTCACTTTGAGGGCTTTACCCTTCCCTTGTTCATTCACTGTCTCATACGGAGTCTCGAATAACGAATTCCAGACGGCAACAGCAATTTTATTAATCACTTTACGATTGTAATGATATTGATTTTTTTCGTAAAATCCTGAAAAAGAGAGAAAAAGTAATTAACAGTAGACATGTTCTTCAAAAACGTGTAAAGAAATAAAAAAAAAAAAAAAAAAAAGGACTGATTAATATGCAGGACAATATGTATATTTCTTTACAAACTTAAATAAGAACCTATACCTCCTTTTTTACTTTCATTTTTAGAATCTCCAAAAATAATTAATTGAATTCTCAAAACATTTATGGTAAATGAATGATCGGTTAACGAATAATTGGGATAACAAACATAATAACAGATTATACTCGTCAACTAACCATCCAATGTATTTTAAATTTTTCTAAGGATTCAGAATATTTTTGCTAGTCCTTAGAAATAAATTTTGATAAATGTCACTTCCTTTTTAATTTAAGTTGCATGTATTAGTATATAACTGACAAACACACACATATACATGCACGCACGCACACATACACACATAAGACTTAATTGATGGTTATCATGGAAAGGTTCTATCTTTAGTAAACATATGTAATGAGTTCAAAATTCCAAAATCGACAGAGTATTTTACCAGTAAGAAATGGATGGTGTTTGAGAAGGCTTCAACCAGCAGACTCATCATACTAAAAGATAGAGATCAGCAGGCTTTGGCTAAAAAAATTTAAACCACAACATCAAACTGATGGCTTAGAATTACCATGAGTTCAATAAGCGTCCGAGACTATTGTTTGGTTTTAATTTGCTGGATTTTAATGGCTGTTTTGCTTTCTATAAGACTTTGATTACAAATACCAACCATGCTGTTCAGTTGAATAGGACGAAACACGTTGAATGAGTCCTTTATGTGGTCTATAAAGCTAGGTCAGTAGATGAGTGGAGCTCTGGAAAGATGAATTATACTTCAAGCTCTATTAAACAAGGTGGTAGAGACTGGGTGTGTCATGTACTTTGAGAACCCCTTTTGATAGAATGCATTTTGTTTATAGCTTGGCGGATGTGAAATTCTGGTCTGCAGATGTTTTTTCTCGTGTTATTGCCTAAATCATTGAACTCAGTTCACGGTAGACTGAATGCGGAATTCTACTCCCTTATTCTAAGAACAATATAATGTGCCTCTTAAATTTGTGGTAATTTTCCGATTTCTACCATTGTTACTTTGCAGGATTACAACTGAACTTTTTATGTTGTGACACCTATTACAGATTCGCGAAATGACAATAGAGTAACCGATTGGGCTAGCTTGGCCAGACGGTTAAGCAATTTAAAAATGGGAGAAAGAATTTACATTTTTTTCGCCAAACTAGGTAGAAAAAAATAACACTATCCATTATCTAAACACTTGTAGCATTCATTCTCAAGAGATTAAGGCAGTAATATATATATATATATATATATATATATATATATATATATATATATATATATATATATATATATATATATATATATATATATATATATATATATATATATATATATATATATGGATTCACCACCCATCTATTTATGTATGTATAGAGATGTGTGGTGAATACTTTTGATTAAGATGGGAGTTAGTCTTGGAAAATCACATTCGCATATGTATATGCGTGTATTTAAACGCATATATGTAAGCACATATATGATACATATCTATATGTATGATTTATCTTATTAGTTATATTTCCATTTTTACAATTTATTTTTTAAAATAAATTTTGAATTATTGTTCTTATTTTTCAGACACCGGCTCACAACATACTCAAATGGATTCATAGCAACTTTTTATAATGTACAAAAAAATACAAAGTTATAATATATTTACCAACAATTTACTTAATTTTTAATAAAAAACAATAATTTTTAATATTAATTTATCACAGTAAATGATATCTGTTTCCATAATCTTGGAATGAAATTCTAGAAGAAAATCTGTAACAGTTTTATAGAAGTATGTGTGAATAGAAATACAACTGAATTCAACTACATTGATAGAGAAATTTTTGTTAATATTGCAATAATATCTCAGTCAAAAAGAAGGCTCTATAGGAGTAGAAACATATTATTCAGGTAACTCAATATTTATCGAAAGAAAAATATGTAATAAAAATATCAAATATTTGTAATATTTACATATTGTTTATCTTATTAATTGTTAAATAAGTAAAGTTTCCAATAATTTTTGAAATGCACTTATTTATTTAAAATATTAGAAAATATTGTAATGTTATTTATCTTGTATAGAGATGTTTCTTATGTAAATATTTTATCATATATGTGGAATTTATAAAATGATCAAATTTTAGAGCAGAAAATTTAGATAAATTTATTTTTTAAATAAAATACGTGTAATATTTTATCAGAAATGTTATTCTTCAGTTACTTATATATATATATATATGAAAAAAGTGAATTTGATGCTTAAATTTTTCCGTTTAGATTGTCAACTTAAATAAAAGCAAATATTCCTTTTTGATCTGTCTCCATTCAGTTTTTAATTATTTTTTTGATGCTAAATAAAGCAATAAGAAAAATTATATTAACTTAAATTATTTAATTTTGTGTCTGAAAATAAATATAGATCTCTATTATACATATCTAATTTAAATTACTTTGCAGAAGTCTTTGAATAATCCTTTCATTAAATGCTCAGTGCTTTATGTATTAAATAAAGAATTTACTGAAAAAAATATTTTTTCATTGAGCAAAAAATTAAATAAAAGAGAATTTTTATGGATAATCATTTAGTAATTACTCTATTCTCATTTGAATAAATTACGTTGACCAAGAATGTAACATAATATTATTTTTTTATACTATCACAACATTAAAGTTGAAAAAGCATTCAAAACGTAATGCTTCTTAAACCAAAACCCTAATTTTCAAAATGTAGAAATCATTAAAAATGTTTTACACTAGAATACGTACTTAATCTTAATAAATTAAAATTCATTTCTTCTTAGGCAAATTCTGTATTTGCTACATAAATTGAGTTATCATATATTTCGTAATGTGTAGTAATTAGTAATATTAATTAATAATTTTTGTTCACATTTAAGTAATATAACCGGCAGCTTATGAATAAATTGCATAGAAATGTCAAACCGCATATCTTAATTTCTAATAACAAAAATCGTAATCTTATATGTTTCAATTTGTAGATATATCTAACAATATGCAGGGAATTTTATTTCTGGCAGAAGTTTCTTTGGAAAATGAAATGAGGGAGTGCAAACATTCATTATAAAATTGAAAGGAAATAATAATTAGAGCATTAATCAATTTATCATGCAATTTAAAATTATTGACCGGGTATTGCAAATCACAGCATGTTAATAATCTCTTAACGTTGAAGTATAAAATATCATTGAATGGAGTGAAATTTAATTCATATGTTTAAATTATTGTATCGAAAATCGCGTAATCATTTACACTTTTGAATTTGTAGATTGAAAGATAATTATATCAATTGTTCAAAACTTAATAAGTTGGAATTTTTTTTTCTCTTCATATTTCACTAGAAATTATCTGAGACAATTATCTTCTGTTTACCATTTCTGAAATAATCTGTGGAATGAAATTCAAAAGTGCAATTTCATACTTAAAGAATGACGAAAAAATAATTGCACAAAAGTGAATGCGGGGCATACTGTATGGAATTAAACAAAAAATGCTTTATTGAAGTCGTAGAGCCCTTACACAAATCTGTCAGTCTAACAGGAAGAACGATAAACAAATCTAAGTTTAAATAGAACACCCTATCAATTAGTGAAATAACTGCTTCATTTCATCTTTCCATACTTATTATCAAATTGCCCAACAGTTCTTGAAGTAGGAATGACCTATCCTCCATCAGCATTTACTACAGTAGTTGGATGGATGTAAAGGGACCACAAAACGTCTCCCTAAAGCATATCTCGCATGTTCTGTGTTATATGAGGCAGAAGGGTATACTGGCCAATTGATTTTTAAGTGGTATGTTTTCTTGGCAGTAATTGCTGATTATCAAATGTTTGGTGTGGCCATGCATTATTATCCAAAAGAATAAAGTTTGTGGCAAACAGCATCTCAAAACAGATGCTCATGGGGATGGATCTCCTGCTTACAATAATGATTTCTGGTTATACGGAACTTCTGAAAAAAAATGTAAATCTAGTTCACATATTCAGCATAATGCTTCTCTGAACAACAAATCCCTGACACCGCAATGGTCTCTTTTTATAATGTTACTGGTATGAAATCAGGTCCCGGATCTCTCTCCATATCAACTGGTGTAGACATACGCTAATGGTACTGAAAAAAACTCTTATGCATAAAGAGGATACGAATCCATTGACGAAATGTCCAGTTTCTGCTCTTTTTACACCCCTCTAAGTGGTGGTGCCGATGACGTACGATCAAAGAAATGCAGTATTCAAGAAGTTGGGCGAATAGGTCAAATTATTGAAAGCTTCTGTACACAATAAAGTGTGACACTTGCCCTCTACCAGTACACATTTGCTGAATATTGAAATGTGCTGACTGAGTTTGGAGTTATTTTTTCCGCAGGATTATTTACCCATCATTGATTGCAGTTGTTTTCCAAGAGTGACCATAATCTACCTTTCTAACATGTGTGCAGATGGTCTGCAATTTTTTGCAAGTGCTTAAAATGACAATTTTCCGAATTTTTATTTTGGGCCCTTTTACAGCCCTAGTTACAGCCCTTTATACAACTCTAACTACTGCTCTATTCATTGTATCTAGCTTTCCAAAATGCACTTCCAGAGAAATGTCTTTAATTTCGCCGGCACTATTTCTTTTATCAAAGTCTTGAACTGCGTGGGCTAACCACACACATTTTATATTACCTCACTTCACTTATGGCATTTAGTTCAAAAGATTCCCATACACAAGGCCTTTCTATGATGAACATGAGCATTCGTTATACGCAAAAAAAAAAACAATTTTTCTTTAATTTTATGGCTGTTTGCTTATAATTCACACTGTAACTTAAATTTTGTACACAAGTGAATATACCAGACATCGATCGGTAATCTTTCTGTAAAACAGAAAAAAAAATCCTAACTGAAATTACAAACGATGAAGCTGAATATCAATTACTTATTAATATTCTTTGATTGGATATAAAGATTTAAAATTTAAGGATTGAAACTAAAATGCTAATAAAGCTACATATCTTATTAAAATTTAATTTAACCACCTTATTTCGCAAAATAAATATATAAATTTAAAAACTCTTTTGGAGTATTTATTTAAAATATAGCCCTCCAGCATTTCAATATAATTGAATTTCTCAGAAACATGTTGGTAACATAACATTTCTTAATAAAGTTGAGTTTATGATTTTTCCTTATGATTTACCAGTCTCCTTCATATTATCAAAATAAAACTAATGTATATTAATTTTAAGAATATGGCTATTAAATCTGACAATAAAATTCCGAGCATACATTATTTTACTCAAAAGCAGTATATTTATTTAGAGTCTAATGATAAAAATTGTAAGTCACAACTAAAATAATCTTTAATGAAATATACTCGAAACATTAATTTACGATATTTGCTGTTTGAAGGATTATTTAAATTTTGTATCAGTTGTAAGGAAAGTAAGTAATATATATCTAATAAAATGAAGTAACTGGTATGCATATAATTTTACTTTTAAAAACAATGATTTAAGGTATTTTCGATATTAATTTCTTTTATTATATACATATTCTAAAATATGTTTTTAATTTTTTTCATACTTATATAAAATTTCAGCCTTCAAAATGCTTACTGAAAATGACGGAAAACATTTCAAACTTTCAAGATTATTGCTTCAAAAATAAAATATAACATACCATTATGATCTTAAATATTGTACATGAAAATTCTATTCTTTAATTATTTAATATAGTTTATTTTTAACCTAAGATATATTGAAAGTCTAGTTTTAACTAGCGCTGAAATTTTATTAGTTGCACATTTTAATTTGGGTTTTCTTAATAAATGTATTTAAAAGAAATCCATACTTAGTATGCCATCAATCAGAAATTGAAATTCATGGCATTATTTCATGAGACAAACTGAAAAAGTAAAAGTCGAAATGTCAACTTTTATAATTTTCTAAGAAACTACACAAGGGTGTATAATTCTCTTTAGCAAAACACCTGTTTTTGAATATAAGCTACATATTTTATACAGAAATTAATTTTAAAAATATAGCTTTTTATTTTAAAATATATTAATCCAAAAAATTAATGCTTTTTCTCATTTTCTTAGTTTCTAATATTATGAACTAAAAATTTAATAAATCACACTCATTTTATCAAAGTTCTTCTCATTTTCATAAGCTCTTATTATTTTTGAATTTTATTTAAAATAAAACTCTGCTTGACATATTGACATATTTAAAAAAAATCTTAGACTGTCTTATATTATCGTATTAACGATGAATTTTCTAGGATTTATTTTTCTTTAGAATTACTTTCTAAAGGATAGGATAGAATTACTTTCTAAAGGATTCTTTCTAGGATTTATTTTTCTTTAGAATTATTTTCACAAGTTATTTTATCTAATTGTTTATAAATTCGTATTAATCTTTACAAATTTATTTATTCAGTATATAAAATTTATTATCTTCTGCATTATTTTACCCAAATTCAGAACTATATGTGAATTATTGGAGTATGAATATCTACGTTCAATTTATTGGATAAAATGTATTTATACAGTTGCTCAAAATTAATTATTACCTAAAATAATTTCTTCTGCCTTTTGGTAAACATAATATATTTTGTTTATTATCTGAATACCAAGATGATGATTCATGCCAAATATTGTTACATTTTTAAAGATAATTATAAATTATCTATTATCTTTGTAAGATATTCCAGAAAACTGCAAGACACTTTAAAAATGATTTGATTTCTGTATATTTTGATTATAACTGAATTCAAATATATTCATTTAGTATAAGTATATTTTGGAGCATAAGTGAATTATAATCTATGGAATGAAAAATTAAATTTTAAAATGTATTCATTATAGATTGAAAATAATTATAAAATTATATATTATGTATGATGTTTTGTGAGGCAATCAGTAGGTAAATTGAAAATTTATTATGAATTTTAAAAAAGTGCATGCATAAACAAATATAGAAGGAAACTTGCTTATAAAATAACTATTTCAACTACGTAGATTTTTTTTTTGTTCAGAAGATTGCAAAAAACAATTTTACACATCTTAGCATGGCTTAATAAAATTTTTAAATTTTCTTTGCTTTCAAGGAAAATAGCACTACACTTGAATTAACGTACTTTCTAATTCATAAATTACTATCACAAGGGTCTTGAGACAAACCTGGTCAAATTTAAGAATTTAAGTATTGCTCGATGAAATTTTAAATTCTTAATTTAATCCTTTGCATTTGGGATGAAATTTTAATATCATAGAAATAAAAGAGATTTTTTAACGTTTAGCAATTTATATTCTAAACACAATGATAAATATATTTGAAATACATCAACTGTTTGAACTGGTCATGAGCGTCGTAATTTGAGTAATTAATATTCGTTGTGGTGAAACTCGGTAATTTTAGAAAAACTGCAAAGAAAACTCAGATTTGTTTTTAATAATTGAAGGACAGAGTCAGGGATTCAAAACAAATGTAATAAAGCTTAATAATTTATTTTAGCAACTTAATAGCAAGAGAAATTAACATTTATAACTAAATCATTCTCGATTAAATAATTGATAAAATTTTAACTTTGAATTTCTTTTGAATTATTTTGATAATAATATATTATAAATAAAATGTGACCACATGGAATCAGAAGGAGAGATCAGATCCTTTTAGAAGTAGTATTGTTCTGTCTCCTATCGTCAAAAGCTTCAACGGTCTCCGGGTCGAAGATTTTTTTTGTCCACTTCCCATTCTCTACTCGTCATCTTCTCTTTCTATTACCATCCGCTGATTATTTCAGCATCTCACTTGGCTTACTGCTCTACATCTCGCTTGGATAACTCATTCCTCATGAGATTTCTCTTTTTATTATGCTATCTCTCATCAGAATAAATCGTCTCTTCTTCGTAATTATTTAGCTTTTATCCTCATCTATTTGTCGGACATCTTAGGGCTCCATTCAGGAAAGTCGAGACCGGGCTCCTACTGGACTGTCAGCTGTACTCCGTTTACCACTTAGATCTTTTAGCTACTCTCATTTTGCTCGATGATGATCCAATATTCAATGGTGGACTCTGTGTCTTCTGCTTTTTTAGATGCAGTTTTTCAATCTTCATAATTCTCATCTTCGCTCATCCTCCTTACACCATTGGCTCTTTAAAGTTCAATAGTGCCTCCTATACTTCTATGGAATTGGTCGAAAATATTTCCCTCTTAATACCGACTGGTCAGATTTACAAATAAAAGATATCATGAAACACAAACGTTCTTGAAATATTCTCAAGAGCACCCATCCATTCCGAAAGGAACAATTTATTCTCTTATTAAACTTATCACACTGTGCGAACTTGTATTAAATTCTTTCCTTTATTTTATAACAACATAGTTTGAAAGGAAAAGAGGAAAAACTATTAAATTTAAAATGACAATAAAAATCTAATCATCTGTTTTCTCAGAGTTTGGATAAATCATTTTACACTACGACAATAATGACTTACTAACACGTATTGCATTATAAACTATTTAATATCTTTATTTAAATCATAAATTATGGTTGGACTGTAATTCTTCTGACTTAAAATTCAACATTTCATATTCTGTTAAAAAATGTAATTCAATGATAGCGAAAAAGAACAGTTTTTATTAAAAAAATGTGCACTCCAAGAAAATCTGTTTAAAAAAAATATATGGCTATTAAAACATAATGTACTTCACATGCATCCTCTTTAACAGACAATTATGAAGAATAATTATTGGTGAAAAAATGATCTAATGACTAGTAAAAAATTAATCAAAAGTTCGATAAATTGTAAAAAGTAAAATGATATGTGGCTTAATTTATTGGACAAAATAAGATTTCCTAATCATAGATACCAATAATTTTACCAGAATATTAAATTTCTTTCATTCCTATTTAAATAAATAGAAACGTTATCATAATTTTCCAAAAAATTACAATTTTTTGTAATTTAAAATGTCTTAAAAATGTTTTATGGTTCATTCTAAACCATAAAACATTTTTAAGAGATTAATCTAAAGCAAACTCTAATCACCAAATAAATTTTAAAATGTTGCATAAATAATGCAAGACATAAGTATGTTAATTAGTTTGAAAAGTAATTAAAGGAAGTTTCGTTAAGAACTCGAAATAGAAAATTATGAAGCATTAATGAGATTTAGTGAGTATTTGAAGACTTATGTTGAAGTAAGGGTTAAAATAAGATACTTATTGTTTGTATTTTTATATTTATTTTTTCATTTGTATATATATGTATCACTAAATAAATAATTAAATTTAAATATGTTTCTGAAATTTAGATCAAGTAAAAGTAAGTATCTATTCATGTAAATATTAAGTTTAAATTTTCATCGTAAAGTGGGTACTATTTGTTCACTGATACGGAACTTAAATTCCTTTTACTCATAATAAAAAATAGTTTAGTAAAAGTACTTGCATTGTTGTAGCTCAAATTTTGACTAACATGAATTAAAATAAGGACTTTTTATTTACAACATTTTGACATTTTAATGTTAGCATATTTTTCCATTTCTTTATTTAAGAATCTTTTAGATGTAAATATTAGAACGTATCTTTAAATTTCCAACGCACGTATAACTCAAATTTTATGAAGTCTGATGAAGCACATATATTAATTTGCTAAATTAAACTTATAACATAGAAAATATTGTATTGGCAACTAAGTACCCGTCATTTTCAATAATGTTTGCTATAAGGTTATTTTTCAATAAACGTATGCAAGTAGTTAATCAAGTAAGTATTCTCAAGAAAGAATTTTTAGCAAAGAATTATTGTAAAATTAGACGAAAGAGTGATATATCTATCTCCAAAAATTAACCTAATCCTTCGATACGAATGCACTGTATGGCAATGAGTTGTATTTATAATGTCAATGTAACTGTGAGCCATGGAATCATTTCTATCGCCTTGTAGAATCATTTCTATCGAGAATTGCGAGGTTCGATTCCAAATGGCGCGAAAAACACACTGAGTTCATGCGATGTACGTGCTTATTGAATCTGTGGAATTGAAAGTTCTGGGGTTTGTCATTAAGCAGTTATCATGGATGTAATGGCCATGAAAAAGTTTCCTCCCCCAGCAGATCATAGTCAAAGTTGAGGGAGTGGGATCTCTGGTGCTGCCATCTATTAGAGGAGTCTTAGAACAAGGTCATAGTTTTACCTTCGTGGTTCTCTGGTTAAACGAGAGACGCGCCCTACTAATTTAAATTCACATAGCATACGGCATAGTGAGATTGGCTTGTCCAAGTGTCATAAGTAACAACAACAATACAATGTAACTGCTGAGTTATAATTAGTTTGCAAAATTAATACTATGTATAGTAAAGGGAGTTTCATGGTTAATATGAAATATATTTAAATCGTTTCTGTGTAAATTCATAATATATGTAATAAATAATTATAAATATGTTATGATGTGCAGCTTACATATGTTACATAAAAACTAGAGTTTTAGTTTGCCTAAATCTTAATTCTTTTTAATCAAAACTTTTAAAACAGTTGAACAGAAAAAATTAAAAGTTTAAGCAAAAGTATAATACATCTTTTGCTAGTGTAATCCTATATAAGTATTCTTAACATATTTATTAATATATTACTGTTTCAATCTTTATTTTTATTGTTTATTATTTTTCAATACCTTATTTTTTAATTTGAAATCATTGTAAATCAGGTTTATAATAAAAATGATATTACTTTAATACTAAGTTACAGAACACATATATTAAATTTAAAGAATACACTTTCATACTTAATTTAGTGTGCAGTTTAAGAAAACAAGTGTGAAGTTTTTGAATTAGCAATGTTCAAGTAGTTTTCTCACTGCGTGTAACAGATATCATAACATATTTACCTTTTCTTCATTGTTATAAATTCTATCATAAATAAATTTTTATTATTTTAAAGGAATATTAAGTTTATAAATTAGAATTAAAAAACTTAATTTGAATTCATAGTATTTGTGATGTTTAAATTCTGGAAAGTAGATTTCAGAGAAGTATATGTGTACGATATAAATCAAAGTCATCAATTAAAATTAAGAAAAATATCTACTCTATGGAACATATTATATTCAAAACTGATTTATTTTTTACAATTAATGTTAAATAAATTCCCTAGATACAGCTTCAATTCAATATAAATGCATAAATTTAGAAAGTTTTGTTAACATATTTCTTGCTACCAAGTCATTTTTACTGATTTATTATAGACAACAAGTTTTCACATAACGATTGTATATGAATATTTTGAAATAAATTTTTAAAAGTTTAAAACAGTTGAAAAAAATACATGAGTTTATCAAAAATTATTTTGTGGCATTAAGGGATTATACATATTCATATGTATCCCATAGCAAAAAAATGTATTCATAAGCTTAGCTTGGTCAGCAACGTTTATTTTTATTTTAAATAAACTCCTTCGCATTCTGCCTAGGTCCAGACATGAATCATTGCTACTTGCATAAAATATTCAATAATTTTTTATGCTCCATCTTGTTCTATTGGTTTCATATTTAAGGTAATATATTATTAAATACTGTACACATATTATTTTACTTAGAAATATACTTTTATTATCGGCTTTAATATTCAAGGTTACTTATCGAAAAAGAGTTATTTAAATTTTCTGAAAAATGTCAGTTACAAATAGTTTAAGATTAGGCAATCATACGTTTACGCAATCATATGTTTTTCATACGGAATCTTACGAATGCGGCAATCATACGAATACGCAATCATACGTTTTTTTTTTTTTTTTTTTGGTATAAAAATAATATGAATTTAGAATTTATTTATTTTGAAATTTTATACACTTATGCTATTTTATTGTGTTTTTCTTTACTTTTATATTTTAGAAAATACATGTCAATAATTAAGTTGAAATGGGTTAATATTTTGAAAAAAGGCTTCAAATGCGTAACTTAATATTCAAGACATACAAAAAATATTCTCAATTATATTCTAGTGTAAATCTGATTCTTGTCCATTACCAAGACATTAATCAACCCTGTGATTCTCTTATGTATTGTAATTATCACCATTTAATCATCAATTACGCTGAAACTTCTCTAAATGCATGAACGAAAATAAATGAGGAAATATTTCCGCTAGTGCAGATTCAATTAAAGTTATTTTCTGATTAAGAGAAAATACAATTTCCTAATCATATTGTATGATTATCTCATTCCTTATTGCATTTTCAACATAATTTCTAAATACAAAATTGTATTAACATCATATTTAATCATTTTCCTCTTTTTTTCCATAAAAGTGCCAATAAAATTATTTAAATAAAATAAATTTGTCTGTAAACAGAATTTGTCATACATATTTTTCATACATAAGGAAATTGTTTAGCGAATAAAGTTTATTTTTTCCTTGAAATATTTCTATTACTGTTTAACAAAAAATTTCATTAACTTTATTATTTTCAGTTTTTAAATTAATAATTATTGCCGTTAATTATATTTAAAAATAATGCAGAGAGAGAGAGAATATGAAAGTATATTTTAGGTATGGTTTTGGACGGGAGTGCGTGTTTTCTGGACAAATACAAATATAAAATGCATAGAGATTTAAGAAATGAAAGTAATAAATTCTTTTTGCGAGAAATAACAAAACTAAGGAGAAATACAGTAGGAAATTTAAAAACTATTCCAGAATTAGATTATTTCCCACTCACAAATAATACTATTGTTTCGTAAGCGTGTATGAATGGCATGCACTTAACATGTATGAAAAATATTTAGGTAATAATGAATGATGAGTGAAATTCCATACAGTTATAATTAAATTGTGAAAATTATAATTTTTAAAGTAAGATTTTATTATATCTTTATTTCTTTAAAATCTAATCTTGATATAGTTTAAAATTCCACATAATAATTCTCCAAGTAAATTTGAAAAATTAAATTTTTAATTTTATTTATTTAAATATTTTTATGATCACATGTTGTATTTTACCTTGAAATCGCTTATGCTAATCCAAACGTATAAAGTTCACATGACTATTTTGAGCAAACACAATCATCAGCTAATATATATATATATATATATATATATATATATATATATATATATATATATATATATATATATATACCTGGTGAGCCAAAAGTTCGTTACAATTTTAAAAATTCATAAAAAAGAAGATAGTGAGATAAAGAAGTGCGGTGTGCAAGAAAGGGCTCACAAGGTAGTCGGATTTTTTTTAGCAGCAAAAAAAGTTTTAGTTAAAAACGTCACCTATAGATGGCGCTGACATAAGGAGATTCAGCAGAATTATGCAAATTAATCTTGCGATAAAAGGCCGTGATACTCAAGAATTTCTCATTCGCTTTAAGGATGTTATCATTACCCGATTGAGCGTTGTTCGTGAAGTTGTTCTATTTATACGGAGAGTCAGAAACTATTGCGTTACGAAAATTTCGCACGACGAAAGAACTGAAGACGAAGAAAGGCCCCATATCGTGTCCTGAAATAGTCAAGCTTGTCAAGAGGTTCGAGGAAACTGGCTCTTTGGAGGATCGGCCACGCAGTTGAAGACCCTCGTTGGCGGAGAGCCGAATTACTGCGGTGGAAACCACAATGAATGATTTAGCGGCGGAATCGTCCATTGGGAGTAGCAGTGCTCGCGAAGCTGGAAGAATATTGGATGTGCCTCAATTATCGATTCGACGTATCCTCCACGGGATATTGCATCTCTATCCCTACAAACTGCAGTCACTGCAGGAGTTACAACCGGGAGACACAGTTATGCGGGAATCATTTGCCGAGTGGGCTATGACGAGAATCGAAAACGACCCTCAGTGGTTGTTCAACGTTTTCTGGACGGATGAGGCGCACTTCACACTACACGGGGATGTCAACACCCATAACACTCGTATATGGGCAACATCTAATCCTCGTGAATACACGATGAAATCTCTGCATCTAGCCAAGTTGACAGTCTGGTGTGGCTTCACCTCATCTTTCACTGTCGGACCTTTCTTCTTTGAAGAACCGTGACCCAAATTGGGCTGGAAAACGTGCACAGTAACCTCTAAGCGTTACCTCACTCTTTTGCGTGACAAAGTCGTGCCAACATTATATCAAAGAGGTGTGTTATCTGTAATAAACTTTATGCAGGATGGCGCACCACCACATTATGCCAATCCAGTAAAACCTTTTGAGTACCTTTGGTAAAGAGAGACTGATCAGTCGAGGTTGCAAGATCGCATGGCCTCCACGATCACCCGACCTCACTACAGTCGACTTCTGGTTGTGGAGCTATTTGAAATCACGTGTGTACCGTTCATCTTTTTCAACATTAGCCGAACTCAAAGATTCCATCTGTCGTGATGTTTCTGCAATTCATTCCGACATATTGCTTTTAGCTGTAATGAGCGTTGCGAGTCGCCTTAGTTGTGTCGTACAATGTACTGGAGGTTATATTGAACAACTGTTATTATCAGAATAAATGAATGGAGCGTACTGTTGTCCTTTTCATTGTGTTTCGGACATCATATATGTTGTTTCGCCATTCATTGTGTTTCGCCATCTATATTTGACTTTTTTTACTAAAACTTTTTTTGCTGAAAAAAAAAATCCGACTACCTTGTGAGCCCTTTCTTGCAAACCGCACTTCTTTATCTCACTTTCTTCTTTTTTTATGAATTTTTAAAATTGTAACGGACTTTTGGCTCACCAGGTATATATACTGGATGATTTTGTTTAAAGTAACAGAGTGTTTTGAGCGCTCTATAGCACGATCTAATAGCTTAAATGGTGCCAAACTTGGTAATTAGACTAATCAAAACACACGAAAAAGGATTCCATGAAAAAAAATTAGTTAAAAAATCGCTACTAAGGCATTTTGTGGTGCTTTACAGTATATTAAAATGTGAGATTAGAAAAATACTAACACATACAGTCACACAGTTAAATTATTAATGTTTACTTACTACATTAACCTCCCCGGTGAGCAATTAGACCACATTCAATATGAGCACCGCTCTCAGAAATAACACCGTGCATTCTCTGCACAACGTTCTCCACAGCCGCAGGTAACATATCACGAGGAATATCCCACTCTGTCTTCGTAAGATTTTCCTTTAGAATAGACAAATTTGATACCCCACCAACATGAACGCACGTTCCTGTAACGTGAGATGTATGGCCACTGGAGCTCATTTTCTTCAGCTGAGATCATTTGTCGGAGCTGTCTAGTATTTGCTTTTATAGCCCCTATTACTGGCACTGTCATTGCACAAAATTTGCATTTTTCTTTGAAATCTGTGTTTTATGCTAATTTTCATTATTGTATAATCTAAAATAGCGCTACAAAATACTCCAGCTGTGACTTTTGAAACTTATTATTATTTTTAACTGAATCTTTTTTTCCATGTCTACCAAGTCTGGTGTCATTTCGGCTATTAGATCGCGATGCAGGGCGCTCCAAACACTGTCCACTTTCAAAAAGATCACCCTGTACACACACACACACACACACACACACACACACACACACACACACACACACACACACACACACACACACACACACACACACACACACACACACACACACACACACATATATATATATATGTATACATATTCACTGATACTATTTAATTTTACTTCCTAGTCAATTATCATCTTAAATATCATCAAAAATTGCGCTTTATTTTAAGTACTTAAACCACCATCTAATTTATTTTTATTATCAAAAATAAATACAATCCCGAAAATGTGCATATTTTTTAGCAAATTATTTTATTTAATGATAGTTTGCACGAAGAAATATCCTACCTTAACAATCATCCACATATTAGCTTTAATCTTAACATTTATCTCGTTGGTCTGTCTCTCCTGTGTTTTCTTATTAACATTCCACCAATCATTCACAGCGGACACTCAGTAATTTACAATTAAGAGACGATGATTATAGCCTGTCAGAATTTGATGTTTAGTCATTATTAATGGAGTAAATCGAGATTTACATTCCATTTCTAAAGATAATAAGTTTCTCCATTTGTATTGTTTCAACGCTTATGTAACTAATGAAATATTTCTGTATTTGTTATCAAATGCATAAACTGCTTTCAAGTATTACATTTTCAATTATGTCGCCGCACATGTTTATTTTGACTATTTTCTGTAAAGGGAAATTATTAAATAATATTTATGGATAAACATAGTAATCGTAAAACAAAATTTAAAATTCAATTGTATATTAGCATGGCAGTGTAAAATTTTTTCCAACAAAAATATTTGATGGTAAAATATTCCAAAACAGACAGTTTATTTAACTTAAGAATTAATTTAAAAGTACTGTAGTACATGTATTTCTTATTAATATGAATTTTCTCAAAATATTTTAACTTTAGTTATTATATTTTATTAAAGTAAGTTGTACAACTTAAAAATTTATGAAAACTTCACATATAGCTTTTGTTACTAATATAAAGTTATTATAAAGTGAAATAATATAATCTATAAAATGTGAAACATTCGTAATTACATGACGTTTCTGCAATTTTGCTGTAGTCACAGTTGTGGGTAAATATTTATATTATTGTCTTTAGAAATATATTATGTGTATATTTTGTATACATATAATATATTTCTAAAGACAATAATATAAATATTTATGTATTTATATTATTTTGTCACTGATAGCACATTTGTAGTTTCTTGGTCCACTCCACAAACATTATTGTTTCATAATCTTCATATCAAAAATCTGTTTTCTGAATTACTGTGGGATGGTGGCTATGATTCTTATAAAATAAAGTGAAGTGAATTGAAGAGGAACAGTGTAGTTAGACAAGACTAATAAAAGACGTGGAATGACTACTGCTAAGAATTAAAGACCAAGCCAGCTAGTGCTGGACGATATTGCATATGAAACCAAAAAGATTACTGCTCCTTTCTCTATACCTTTAGATTTCCTTTTTATGTTAATGTGATTAAGTTGATTAATTGTAAATATCTTGTTATTGTATAGTTGTAAAAATTATGTTTTCATTAAATGTTAATCTGGACAGATTAGTTATTTAATTAAATCCCGACTTGACCTTACAACGCTTGTTAAATAAAAAAATAGAAATAAAGTAATGTAATTGATAATTTAAAATAAAAGGGCTTTTTGTCTTATAATATAATAAATATTTTAAAAAAGTAAATGCATATTCCTACATTCAAATAAATACTTTAATCTATAATATCCATATTGTTACGTACAAGATAGCGATCTGAAAGTGCTTACACAATTCACATTTTTAAAAACTGAAATATTTTTATGAAATTAATCACGACATGTAATAATTTATGAGCTAATTTGGTCTAAAAGCTAGTTTCAATTTTTTTAAAACAGTCTGCCATTCATAATGTAAATACATGCGCTAACAGAAAATAAACAAATCTCACTGTATGAAATAAAAATATCATGCACACTTTTTCTGATTACTTTGCTAAGCTTAAATTTAGTAATTATAAACAGCTTACTAATTACAGTTTTCAGACGGTAATAATGTATTCTGTTACATATTAAACATTTATATTTTAATATTGTTACACAGATTACATATTAAAAATTTATGCATAGTAATGTGCAGGCATATCCATATGCTGTAAATAATGTGAATTTTGCAAGTTACAGGTAATTTACATATTTACATTTAATAACAAAATAACTAATTAAGCGCAGAATTTTGCCAAAAATTTGAATTTCGAAATACTTATTATTATCATCTAATTAAGGTGAAATGTGCATAAAAAATGAAAAATGTTCTGAACTAGTTAAAAATAACAAGAAGTTTTCCATTTTTACATAATTAAAGAGAACTCATTTATATATGATTATTATCAAAATGTTTCAAATATTAAAACAAAAGAAAAATTATTATTTATAAGGCTACTAATATTTCACATGTATCTGATTTTATTTATTAATATGACTTTTTAAAATAAATTTTGACTACCAAAACATATATTGTAAAAGAATTTCATTTTTTAAAGTTAATTTCTGTGTGATATTAATGTTTCATTAAAATAAAACAGTTTTTAGAATATACTAATTCAAAATTAAATTTTCGAATTTTCAAAAAAAATCGTTATGAAAAGTAATATACCTAATTTTATGAGTCATATTGTAATCGTGCGTGTACATGTAATTTTCAAGTTAATTTAACAATAATTATTCAAAAGTAAAAAAAATGGCATCATTAAACTTACAAATTAATTATCATTTTATTATTGGTACGTATTTATATTTGTTATTGGGGCAAAATGCTGAAATTATGAAAGTAGCATAATATTTTCAGCTATATATATTTAAATAAATTGGACACATTTATATACTTTAAATTTATTTTCCAGCAATCGAAAATTGGATTAAAGGTCATAGTTGAACATTTTTATTAATACAATTTTGGTAAGTTGCTTAATAATATTAAAAATATCACTATTGAAAGAATAAACTGCGCATGCATGGGTTTGATTGAAGAAATACGTGTAATAATTTGAAGTTGTGTCTTTGTTTCAAAATATTAGTAATTATGCGTTATTATTTATAAGTTTTTACAATTTATTTTATATAATTGATTAAAGAATTGTTATTTTTCAGAACGGTGTATTCTCACATAAAATTATATCAATGTAATATGAAATAAATAAATTTTTTACATTCATAAAATGTTCAATTTTAACATTGGCTATAAAAATCTTAAGCCATAATTTCCGAGTAAAATTCATCCAGAATTCTCTGTAATTCTTTTAGCAATTAATTAGTTCTGAATGTCTTTCCTACGTTACTAAGAAGATTCATTAAGGTAATTGAAAGCATTTACTGATGTGTTAGGATTAAATATAATAGCCTAACTAATTATTTAATTCGACATATTATTTTTTTTAAGTATTCAAACAGCTTATGGTGTTTTGTGAGTATTTAAAATATTTATGGAAATAAAGCTGTCTGCTTTTAAAATGGAGAAGATAATATTTGTCAATGCAAATTAGAATTTGTAGTCGCATATCACTTCTTAAATGCTGCCGTTCATGCATAATTTTCAAATGGCGACCATAAATGTTTATTTAATTAATCCTAAAAATATTAAAATAACATTTAATTAATAACATTTGCTTAAAGCATATCAGTGAATAAAGTGAAAAATTAAGTTTTTACGCATGAAATTTACTCATAGAATTTACTTTTTGAAACAAATTCAATTGTAAAATATCTCATACCCATAATAACAAATAAATAATCACAATAAAAATGCAAATCAAAAGGTATGTAAAATATTGAATTGTTCAATTTAAATTTTATCAGTTATCGTTAGAATATTACAAATTAAAATTTAATTTATGTAATTAAATAAATGTACAAAAATTACATAAACATTTTAATTACATAAATTATGTTACCTTTAAGAGATTTCAACAAATTAAATATTATTGTTTTCCAGCATAAGAATATAATTCGAAATACGTTTTATTTAACCCTAAAATTATGCCACTAAAGCGAAGTACCATTAGTCGGGCTACAAATTAAGCAAAAAGGGGAAGAAAAGAAAGAGCTTAAGAAACAAGTGAGCAAAGAAAATCCAGGCAAGAAAGAAATTGAGATCCCACCGCTCTTGATCGAACTTCAGATACAAGTGAACAGATAAAAGTTATGCAAGAAAGAGATCGAGTTCACACTGCTCTTTGCTCAATCACTAGTAACGAGTGAACAGAGGCAAGGAAGGCAAGAAAGAGGTCGATTTCATATTGCTCTTGCTCGATCCTTAGAAACGAGGGAACAGAGGCAAGCAAGGCAGCAAAAGAAATGAATTCGCAGGCCACAGACAAGACGAACCATTAATACTGATTTGAATTTATGTGGTTTCAATTACAATCTCCTTTACAATTACAGTCTTCATTTAAGTGAAATTATTGGAAAAATGGATAAATAGTTTACGTATTGTGGTGCTCAAAAATTTAAAAAGGAAATATCAGGTATTTGCTCTGCTGGTGGAAAGGTAAAGTTACCAGACTTGCATTCACCACCTGTACCATTATTAACTTAAATATCAGATGAAACAAGTCAATCACAAATATATTTTGATAAATAGACGCCAGTACAATTCATGCTTCCAAATAGCATCGTTCGGAGCAGAGAATATCGTTATCGTAAATTTTATGCCAACATTTAAAGTACAATGGCAAATTTATCACAATGCTGGATCACAACAACTCTTGCTAAATACTGATCACAAATATTTTCAAATATATTTTATGGGAAATACTGACAAACAAATCAACAGACGGTGTCAATTGAATATGAGTACTAAACGAGAGATTTTTGCTGAAATAGAGAATTTTCACGAACAACATAATGAATTAATTACATTATTTAAAACTGCCATTGGGCAAATGCCATCTGAGGTTTACAAAATATTATTAAAGGCAAATAAAACACCTATTGGACCAAATCAAATACAATTTAACGCACCAACGATTAATAAAGAAGCAATTGTTATAGTTGATGAATAATTTAATTCTCCCAATATAATTCTTCATCGTAGAAATGGTGACTTCCACCAAGTAACAGAAATGCATCATTCATATGATGCATTACAATATTCCATTCTATTTTGGCAAGGAGAGGATGGATATTATTTTAATATTAATATCGGAAATCCTACAGGCCATTAACAAAAAAGTCAATGCTAGGAATTATTATGCATATTAAACGATGATTTGTGAGAATGCTGATAATCATAAATTGAAATGTACGCAATTATTTTATTAATACAATGTTAACATGTATGCAAAAATAGAAAGTGAAAGACACCACTACATACGACTAAATCAGGTCAAATTGCTTTCTAAAGAGTACATCCACTAATGTGATGCAGGTCTAAGTGATGGCAATCTAAGTGAAGTAGGGGAAATGGTCATTTTACCATCCCCATTTACAGGCAGCCCGAGAGACTTGCATCAATATACACAAGATGAAACGACGTATGTTCGTGCATATGGTCGCCCAGATTTTTTCATCACATTTACATGCAAAGGATGAAATAAAGGAGCTTCTATTAACTGAAAAATCACCATCAAATCGTCATAATATTTCTGCTCGTATATTTGAAGAAAAATTAAAATATTTTATAGAATTTACTGTTAAACACCATGCATTTGGAGAAACCTGCTGTTGGATGTATTCCATAAAATGTGGTAAAAGATGTCTTACCACATGAAAATACTTTAAACATGGTTGATGAAAAAGATAATACCAAACAGAATTGATGAAATTATCTCTGAAGACATTGAAAGAGATAAACACTTCCCCGATATTGTCTCAAACAATATAATTCATGGTCTATGT
The DNA here is from genome assembly GCA_030067965.1 of Latrodectus elegans. Lineage (NCBI taxonomy): Eukaryota > Metazoa > Arthropoda > Arachnida > Araneae > Theridiidae > Latrodectus > Latrodectus elegans. The sequence continues at coordinate 22,844,024 of CM057814.1, forward strand.
GCCTCACTAAAAATAATTCACCATGCATGTCAGGTGGAAAGTGTACAAAGCGGTATCGTAGAGACTTATTTGCTGAAACTATTACAAGCAATGCTGGATATCTACTCTATCGAAGACGATCTACTGGAGATGGTGGAAAATCTAGTTAACTAAATGTACTCAGCAATACTATTAATGATGGTAATCGTTGGGTGGTGCCATATTCTTCATTACTACTATAACGCACATGTAAATGTTAAGTATTGCAATTCAGTGAAAGATGCTAAATGTATTTGCCAATATGTGAACAAAGAAAATGACATGGCATTGTTTGGAGTAGAAAATACAACTGAAATCTTACAACGAAGTCACTCAATACCAACTGGGACGCTACATGAGTAGCAATGAGATTGGATGGCATATATTATTATTTTCCATTCATGAGCGATTTCCAACGGTTGTTCACTTAGCAGTGCATCTTTAAAATGGACAGCTTGTGTATTTCACATCAGTAAATGTACGTGCAAGAACAATGTTTCCACCATCACCAACTAAATTAACAAAATATTTCACGTTATGTAGAAATGATACCTTTGCTCGGATACTACTGTACACTGAAGTACCACTATTTTTACGTAGAATACATCAACAAAAACATTTCAGTATTCTAAGCAAGGTAGAACAGTACAAGAACACCTAAATTTATATTCAACTGATACATTGAGTGGTTTGTATTCTGTGCATCCAAATATCGCCGAATGTTTTTTCCTAAGATTATTATTAATCAATGTTCGTGGACACACATCTTTTTAAAAATTAAAAGCATTCAATGGCCATGTGTGTGCTACAATTCGAGAGGCTTGCTAGAAATTAAGTCTCTTAGAAAACGATACTCATTGGGATATTTCACTCGCTGATGATTCTAATACAGCTCAAACACAGAAGATACGTACGCTAATTTCTATCATACTAACGACATGTTTTCCGGATAATCCAAGGAAACTTTGGGAAAAACATATTGTCTATATGAGTGAAGACACATTTTACATTGCATGCGTAGAATAAATGCTAATACCTACTTATTCAATTTACATCAAATATATACAATGAAGGGTGGATTTTAATTGAGGATGTATGTTTGACAATAGACAATAAATCACTGACAGAATTGGGAATAATTGCTCCAAATAAATCTGGTAATGAGATTTTCAATCGTGATATACAACGAGAAACGCTCTTGGATGTTAATGAATTGCAAGCATTTGTTCTTATTAATCTGCCGAAATTGATATCAGAACAAGGAACAGCATATGACACAATTATAAATGCAATATCTAACAAGAATTGTGGTTTACCAGGTCTATGCAAATGAAATGAGATGATTATTTTTATAAACACAATGTATATGCCAAAACTGTTAATATTTCTTTATTCGAAATAATATCCATTTCTAGCTACACATTTTCCCCATTTTTCGAGCAATTTGTGAATGCCGTGCCAAAAAAAAAAAAATGATCGGTCTTTTGAGGCCAGTCACAGCAGTCAAGCCAAAATTTGACGTTTTCGTAAGAAGCGAAGTGCTTGTCAGCCAATGCGGGTCCTATTGATGCAAATAGGTGGTTATAGAAAGGAGCCAAGTCTGAAGAATATTTCCCACTTTCCAGAATCCTAAATGCAAGCATACCAATAAATTAACTGATTAAATAACTGAAGCTAAATTTAATACTTAATAACTTCAATAAATAATTACTCAAAAAATTAAAAGTAATAATGTAAATAAATATAAAAAAATAACTTTATCTGTACATCATAAGCCCCTTCCCCTAAAGCACTGAAATACATTCGTCCAATCAGAATCAGCTATAGATCCAGCATACTCCTCATCATATTAAAGAGGGTAGAGGATCTCCGATCCAGCGACCATCGAAACCAGCCATCCGGCAACCAAGTCTGGAGAATAAGCCGCATGTGCTAAGGGCTCCCAGCAGGGTGTCTCGAATTTTTCGAGTAGTTCATCGTTCAAATCAAGTAATTTTTGCTCGTAGTGATCAGTATTAATGATTTAGCCGTTTTTAAGAAGCTCGTAATAGATTGGTCACTCCTGATCCCAGAAAATACACAGCATTGTCTTGCGGCTGGAACGATTCGTCCTTGTGGTCGATTTGTCTAGGGTCAGCATATGATCAATTACGTTTGGGATTCTCAAAATAAATCATTTTTTTATCGCCAGTCACAATACGATGTAGATATGATTTGAGTTTGTAACGGCAAGCAACATTTCGCACACAATTTTTCGGTTTTCCTTCTGACGGTTCGTTAGCTCGTGTGGTACACATATATCGACATTTATTATCTGGCCCATTGCTGTAAGACGACGGTAAAGAATGCTCTGGTTAACATTCAATTGTTCTGCAAGATGTTCTTGCGTTTGACATTAATCTTCATGGAGTAATACTTGCAATTCAGCAACTTCAATTTTTTTTGTTGGTTTGCCACGCTCCTCGTTTCTCACATCCAAATCACCATTTTGAAAATTTTTCAAACCACATGTAGCACTTGCATGGCTCAGAGCATTGCCATAAAACGCTTCTACAAGCATTGATGCAGTTCGGCAGCATTTGCCTTCAGATGATAACAAAAAATTAATGCTGTCAGCAAATCATGGTCTGAAAGCCTACAATTTGGCATTTCTAACACAGTAAAAAAAACACAATGCATGCTGAAATTCGTTTAAATGGTGATCGAGCAGCACATTCAGCTTGGAAATTACCATTAAATATTGACGTAATTAAAACTCCAACATAAAATATTGGCAAATATTTCCGAATGGAAAAAGTACGATCATGTCAGTTTATAATATGAAATTAATGCACCATGACACACAGGAAATCATTGGAAGCACTCAATTGCATACCAAAAGATTTGTGAGAAAATAATTGCTCTGTGGTGGTGCATTCATTTCACTAACTGGTGATTTTCGACAAACTCTACCAGTTATACCATGTTCAACACCTGCAGATGAATCGATTGCATGTCTCAAATCATCAGTGTTACGATGGTATGTGGAGAAAATATCTTTAAAGACCAATATGCATGTCCAATAAGAGGGATATTTTGAATGATTAGCAAAATAATTGTTAGATATTGGGAATGGTAAAATAGAAAAGAACAAATCCACACACTATTTTAAATTACCGGAAAACTTTTGTCGCATTGTAAAATCCACTGAAGAATAGGCTATCTTTAAAAAATTAATGAATAACATAATTAAGGAAACCATTTTAAATGAAAAACAACAAGGGGAACATGGACTACTACAAAGCATTCCCATGATATCAACGGATACTCCATTTGAATTCAAACATCTACAGTTTTCTATACGACTAGCATTTGTCATAACCATTAACAAATGCACAGGGGGAATCACTGCAAGTATATGATTAGATTTGATAAATATTTGCTTCTCACATGGACAGCTGTACGTTGGGTGTTTACGAGTAGGAAGACCATAAAATTTATTTGTTCTTGCATCAGATAGGAAAAAAAAAATGGTTGTATATTTAAGATAAAGTTCACCATCAAACACAAAATATCATTAATTTTATAATGATATTTCATAATTACAAAATTATTGTTGAATTAGAATTCGTTTGCAATATTGTTTAATATCACAAGTGAAGATGCATGTTTATTCTATCATCAACTAAGTATTTCTATGTTTTTTTGTAGATATATTCAAATGAAGCATATATAGGGATAATTTTATTGTTAATTTTCATTTTGATGTATTAAATATATTTGTTCATTAAATAATTATGTTTGAGGTATCAAAACTGCCTTTTATATTAGAAATAAAATAAAAGCAAACATTAAATGTATCATTAAATGCACATATTTTTATTTTTTTTAACTAAATTTACCCCTATATTATTATTATTATTATTTAAAGTTTATTCATAATAGCACATCAATTCTAATTACTTCAACAATAAATAATTATATTTAATATGATGTAAATGTTCCATTGTCGATTTTTACAAAATCACAAGCGTTTGTTTTTTTAGAGTTTAGCTCTCTTTAAATATTAAAAATTTAAGAAAATAATTAAGACACGCTAAAAAATTCATAATATTTTAGATTTCGTACTTGAATATATAGTACTTCTACAATGCATCTACCTATCAATCAATTAATGAAGTTATATATCAGTCTATGTGTATTAATATGTAGTTTTATGTAATAGAGTATAAGATTCTACTTCATGATAAAAACAGTAGATTTTATTTCAAGACTGTTGCATTTAATGTGCTGTTGTTACTTATGACACTTGGACAAGGCAAGCTCTCTATGCCTTGGCAATGCGAATTTAAGTCAATAAAGAGCGTCTTTCGTTTTTTTAATCAAAATACGACGAAGGTGGAAGAATTTTGCTCTTTTTTAAATCCTCCGATAGCTGGCACCACTAGAGGATCCACTGCCTATTTTGACATTAATCGTAAGAGGCCGGAAATTTCTCCAGACCATTACACCCATGGTAACTTCTCAATGACAGACCACAGGACTTTTGACACCACAGATTTATCATGTACGATTATCGCATGTGCTTGATGGGCCTTTGTCGGCATTTGGAATAGAACCCGGCCCTTCCGGATGGAAGGCCAATACCTTAACCACTAGGCTACCACGGCTCCCGTCATTTGATGTATTTATAGATATAATACTTAATATCCAATAAAGAAGGAGACAATTTGTTCAGCAGTAAGTCATCGATATTGATTATGAAATAAAACTCATGATGTTAGAAAATTTAGAAATGAATCCCGATACGATCAAGGGAGTTACATGGATGGGGATACTCTATCTCCAGTTCATGAAGAAGATTCTCGTTTTTACCTGACGGGCTTACTTTTTAAGATATAGGGGGTGGACGTTTTGCACTCTAAAATTTTCTAGAACAGTCCAGATCATTCGAGAGTATTTTACAACATTTCAGAATATTCTTGAATGTTTAAGAATTGTCCGGAAAATCTCAGATCAGTGTAGAACATTCTAGAACACACTGGAACATTGTGAGATTTTCTGGAACATTGTGTGCTATTTGAAGCATTTTCTGTAAAGGTGAAGCTACATATGGATAGGGAGGGATATATAAATCCTCATCAATCTTAAGTTTGAATGTCAGCTTTTTAGCAGTAAAATGCAGCGAATGAATAAAAACACACAGTGAAGTGTGAGTTAATGAACTGATGGTAATTAAATATAAATTAAAAATAAAGTGGAAAAAAATCTTTAAAGTGAAGTTAGTTTATCAATTTACATTATAAAAGAAAGTGTAGAATGTGTGTGCCTTTAAAACATAGAACTTTGTTCTGGTAAGAACAAGGGAGTTATATGGTGTGTTAATTTTATCTCCCGTCCAAGGAAAAGGTTCCCATTTTCATCTGAAAGGCGTACTTTTGAAGATATAAGGAATGGACGTTTTGTCCTATAGAATTTTCTAGAACAATCCAGAACATTCGAGATCATTTCTCAACATTCCTGATCATTTTGAAATGTTTAGAATTCCATAATGACTGAAAATAGGATCTCCAATAATACTACTCAGTAATCTAAATTCACCAAAGCTATGTAATGTAACAAGGATGATATCCTAGAACAGTTATCCGATAACATCATGGAAACCGAACTTATGACTGGAAAGCATAAAGTACGCACTGTGTTTATCCCCAGAATTTCACTTATCTCAACTAAACTGCTATTCCAATTTAAAAAGAACTGCAATTTGCAATCAAATTAGCCTATAGTTTTGTAATTAACAAACAGAAAGACAAACTTTAAAATAGTGGGGCATCAATCTCTAACACGCCTGTTTTTCTCACAGTTAATTATACGTATCCTGCTATCGAATTGGAAATTCAAAAAATTTATACATATATACGCCGGATAACAAAATGAAAAATTTTGTTACACAAGTAGTGCAGCTAGAATATTTTCTTTAAAAAATTTGCATAAGTCTTGCATTTTAAAGTTGATCCTTTAATTCCAACTACCACACAATTTCATATCAATTCCTTAAGGGATTCCAGCGAGGGTAAAATATTTCTCATTAATAAATGATTCACAAGTGGAACTCCTATTGAGTTTCTCTTTTCTGTGCTGTTAATAGACCAAACCAAAAAAAAATTGTGTTGATTAAGGAACACTCTAGCTTTCTAGCCTGTTATTTTCATCGATTTTAAAATAAACTCAAGAAATGTTTTGATATTAAGTCCTCTTACGGTATTGTGTAAATTATATCTTATAAATAAGGAACGATTCTTTCTAACAAATTCTGTATTTAAATTTTGATATTAAATATTACTGGTTGACTATTACTGAAATTGCTGTTTAAAACATAAAGAAGAATTGTATTTAGTGCAAAAATAAAGAATATGCAATTACTATTTAGCGCGATAATTTTATAATTTTAAATTAATTTTATTTTGAAATTTACTTGTAGGAAATTATTGGACTCAATTTTTTCTTTAATTTCTGTGTCCTTCACACATATTATTAACAATTACATATTATGCTTTGCTTCTGAAAATTCTGTCAGAAATAGATCTGTCAGATACTGTCAGAAATTAAATAGAATATAGTTTTCATATTTAAAATATTATATTAAGTATTACAAAACGTTTGAGAATATTATTCTTTCTGATTATTACCAAACATTTTTAAATAACCAAATATTTATATAATTAAATAAACTTCTGGTGCTAGCGAACTTTCTGATAAATTGCTCTTCTATATGTAATTCCATGCAAAATTAAATAAACTATCTGCTCAAATTTTGTTACTTCATTCTATATTATTATTGATCATCCGAATTTAAACTGAATCTTAATCTATTCGATTTAATCATATTTAGGTCAGCTTTACATATAAATAATTTTTAACAATTATAGTATTAAAACGCCAGAAGTTAAAACTATAAATAGAATCCGTACCTAAGTTCAGAAGCTTTCACATAACGTTTATATAATTGGTTTATAAATCTATTTATTCCTTAGATATCTATTTTTATAAAATTTATAAATTATAGCTTCATCTGAAATTCCATGATCTCTCTATAAAACATTACTGAATATTAGCGTATGTTTGGCAATTATAAATAATGGAGCAAAATATATTATTTAAGAAATTTTGTATGCAATTAACTATTTAATAAATTTAAATCATTGAATATATGTATAGATTACTTTGAGTTTATATTTTTAAGTGTATTTGGTTTTTCGCATACTACAGTTATCGCATTAGTATTGAATCCAATATTATAAGTATAAAAAGTTCTTGTACAATAGTTGAATCTAAAGTGTAAAATATATATATATATATATATATATATATATATATATATATATATATATATATATATATATATATATATATATATATATATATATATATATATATATATATATATATATATATATATATATATATATATAATTATGAGTTAGAACTTTTTTATTTTGAGATTTTTAATTTCGTGATCATAAATAATTCATCAGTATTTTTCGCATTTTTTTTTTTAAATTTTCACAAAAATGACTTGAAGTTTTGGAACTTTTCATATTTTCCATTTTCTTTTTTATCTTCATATTTTTCATTTTATGGTGTTCCATTTTTCGACTTTAAGATTAAAATTATTAAGAAAGTTTCAAAATTATCAAGAAGAATGTTTTTAACATCTTCAATTAGCATTTGGAAATAAAGTTCCATCTGAGGCTGCTACAGTCAGATGATTTTAAAATTTCATAAAAGCAATATCAACAGTGTAATGCTAGAGTTACTTAAAACTTAATTCAATAAAATTAATATTAATTTTCAAAGTTGAAACATATCTACGCTAAAATTCTTTCTTATAAAAAATATGTATGATAAATGCTTGGTATCATTTGTAATATTTTCTAAAAATCATATTTTGATCACTTGCACCGTTTAATGGTGACGAGAATATGATTCTATTATATATTTTTAAGAATTTCAGCATTATTTGAAACATCCTTTAGGGAGAATAATTAAATTTCTTTAATAACATTTATTTATATTTTAAACATCACACAAATAAAAACATAAAATAACAAATATTCTTTTGATAAATAAGGGGAAAAAAGTATTATAAATATTACATACCGCGAAAACGTTATCAAATTTATTTCGAAATATAAGTTTGTTTTAATTTCTAGTTACATTTATGAATGTCTTAAGATCATTTAAAGATAAAAAATGGTTATTAAAGAAGTAAATGTTGCATTATTTTTAAAGAAAGTAAAATTTTTAGTAATCTTAAATTTTAAGATTTTCTCATCATTTTTACATCCTTAAATAAAGCATTTGCTTTTTTTTCATTAACGCTGTGCTTAATATGGATTTTATTATGAACTTAATATCTTTTTTCTTCCACTGCTTTTAATTAATAAGGCACTTAAGTTTTCTTAGATTTTCTATTTGTATTTGAATGAAAATCGCAACGAAATACCAACACATCATTAAAAAGGAACACTTTGGAGGAAAAACATTGTTTTAATGAATAGGAAGAACACACAAGTTGGTTAATTATAAGTAAGTCTTAAGTTCTTTGTAGTAAAAAAGTCTTTCTACAAAAATAAACGCTCTTTTTAAATATTTAAAGTGTATTACTTTTATTCCTTTTTGAAAAATGAATTTATCACAATTAGTAAAATTTTCATGAGAAAATATCTTACGGTTTGTAATTCACTTTAATCTTTAGATAAAATTACGTTAATTGTTTTTATAAATAAATGATTGATGTAAATTATATCTTAATAATATTTATACTATATTACACATTAAGATTATTCTAATGTGAAATATTAGTTGAAATTTATTTGAATTATTATTTAATTGTTGAACATTATAACGATATTATATTATTTAAATAAATAATCTTCTCCATTTTCTGATAAAGGAGGTTAAATTTAAATGTTAAAATATTTTTAATTGAACGAAAATAATTATTTTTTATTTGAGGTTTCTTCATTAAAAACGTTTTCCCTCTTCATTAAAAACATTTGCATTAAAAAATGGAGCCGATATTTCAGAACATTTGAACGAAGGAAATAAGATTATGAAATTAAAAAATAAATAGATTTATCTTCATTAAAATAAATTAAAAACGTTCTGAAGTAAATAAAAACCTATTAAGATAATATTACCATTTTAGAAAAGAGTTTCAAACTGATTTATATGATGTATCATTAACTTACGAGGGTGTAATTTTTAATAACACGTGCATATAAGTAAAATAACAAAATTCCTAAAATAATTTTGTACATATTTATTTTTTGAAAAATAATTTATGTTAAATATGATTGTTATATCATAAGCACATTTATGGTTACTTGAAAACATATTCTGTAACTCAATGCATACTTATTCTTCTCCCCGGGTTTCATTAGTGAGGATTGGAAGACGAAATTTAATTAAAAAAATTTATTAGTGAATATTTAATTAACACAAACTACTAGCTTATAAATTATATTCATTATAAAGAACTGTAAATTCAGAGATAGGCTTAAATATATAGCATTAATAAAAAAAATCTCAAGTTATTGAATCAAAACATTTATAAACTTTTAAGCTGAATTCTTTTATAAAATAAAATATTTGTTGATTGAAATGCATTGATATATTTTTCCTGTCTTGATAGCTCAATTTGTAATTATGTTAAAATTTTTACCCTGAAACATAATTGTCAAATGGTATTATTTTTATTACATGAAAGACAAAGTAGATCTTAGATATATTATTAATTTTTATAATAATAAAACATTTTGCTTTACTTGAAAGGAAATTTCCCAATAATGTTTTTCCAATAAAAACGTAATTTTTAGGAAACAAATAAAAATAATATGCAGTGAAGAAATATTAACTTTATTTATTTTTTAATTATTTAATTTACACACAATTAATGTCAAAATTAACTCAATAATTTATTTATTATTGAGGAATTTTATATTACTTATTTGAGTATTTATATTACTTATTTAATCATTCGTTTATAGTTAAATTTTTGTAACTTATATTTTGAGTAACTAACTAGAATTTCAAGTTGAGAAGCTACAGATATTGGTTATAAAAGTGTTTTGCTTTATATATACATATATATAAATAAATAAATAAATAAATATATATATATATATATATATATATATATATATATATATATATATAAATATATATATATATATATATATATATATATATATATATATATATATATATATATATTACATTGAATGATCGATTTGTCATTTTTGATATTGTTTGTATTTCAATTAATCTATTCTTTATAATGAAATTTAAATTTTCAATATTTTCTATTCCGAGAAATATCTTTTAAAAATTCCAATAAAAATCCAATTTATAATATTTAAAAAAATCAGTTTGAAAATCTAATTATGGAATATAATATAAATTTTTATGTTGTTATATTGCTTTGATTTAGGAAAATTGCTTTGAATGACATCAATCGTGATTCTTATTGGAAAAATATAAAATGTTTTGAAAAAATAAATTTTTGTTTGGGAGCAATTAGTTTTCATAGTTTACTTACATAAGGTTTTTGCTTAAAAGCCGAATTTCTTGTGAAAATTCTCAGCAAAAGAGAAAACTTTCTCTCTTATTTTGTTGAGCGTATAAGTTTCATTTTGATGAACATGGCTTTTAAAAAACAGTGCTTTAAATATAGCAAATAATATTTGACTAAAAGCTGTAAAGACACCTTATAATTTTATTTGGGTTTACGTTTTGGTATTATTAAGTGTCTTCTGTACGAGAATTAATAAATCAAATTGCTGATAAAAATTAGTATCATAATATATGTAAATTCTCAAATTTAAAGTTTTAAAAATTTAAATTATAAAAATTGCCAAAATTTTATTTTTATTATAATAATTAGTAGCTTTGCTTCTAAAAAATAAATGACAGAAATTTGGAAGCCTAAAAAAATAACTAAAAGTTAAAGAATGAAAGAATTATTAAAAAAAATATTTAACATATTGATATTTAAATTAGTAATTATATAGCTAATAATTAATTTAATCATCTCAATGTTTTCATCGTTATGGTGAACACAAAGTGCCACAATACCAGTTATCATAATGGCTCAATATCCGGAAGAAAAGTAAAACGCGTTATTTAACAAATGTTATAGTAACATCTATTTTTGACTGGTGTATCTTTGATGATTTTCGATTGTAATTCTGTTGTGCAAATGTGTGTAACTTTACTATCTACTCAATCCCTGCTAAATGTTTCTTTTTGTAGGATAATGTACTGATATTTTCGGAAGATCCTTGACACAGAAAATGTTAACTGTTGCTTCAACCAGCTCGTTCTACAGATCTTTCATCAAAAGGAAATATCTAATCAGCAGTTACCAATACTGTATGTGTGACAAGCACATCATCCTACTCTAATTACTAAAGTTATTGAGCTTTGACGTCGTGTTGAAGCTGCATGTTCTATTATAGTTGTACACATCATTCCTTCTCTCATCATCAATTGTTTATGCTCAACCATATCAGGCATATTATTTTCCTCAGGAGTAAGTTGTTCTCTATATCAAAAAATAGGCAAATTGAACCCCGACTTTAATGATGTTCCGTGTATAAAGATGCAGCTAAATGTGTCCGAGTCATATTAAATACATATATTAAAAATATGTATCAACTTCCTACTCAGTTCCTCTTCGAAATGCTAGGAGATTTCTTGTGAGAAAATGGAAAATTTGTCCCTTCAGGAGCTTGGATGATGGAAAATCTTGGGCTTGGCTTCTGGATGACCAGCAGCGCTCTGGTCTTTCCGTTTCCTAGGACAGAGGGTGTTGCTTGCTTTAAAATTAATAGTGGACATGACAATTTGTAAGCTTATTTAAATAAGATCAATCTGTCCAATTTGCATCTTTGTGTGCTCTGTGACACCTCACCTATGACTCGTGGACATCTCTGTAGTTGCCCCTCACTTTCTGACTTTCGTTTTAGTTATGACCTTTAAGCCCTCTCACCTTAAGGATTCACTTCAATATTGTGCTGGATTGCAAGATGCCTCATGTCTGCGAAGACAATGGTGGGTAGCGTAATGAAAAACAACATTTTACGTATGTTTTAGTTGCAAAGTCCTGTTAGTGGATTAATACCTTTAATTGTGGCAAGTCAAATATTGGGGATTATTCTGTTTGATTTTTGTATATTAATTAAAACGATTTCCACATGGTAGCTTACATTTAACTAAAAGAACCCAATGCAGGGCCAAACATATTAGTGCAACGACATTCAATTTTTAAGAAAAAAATTTTGTCTATATTTTTCCTTTTCTTGCATTTCAATTTTTTGCATTAGTTTTAATAATCAATAGCGTATTAACAATATATGGTATTTGTAAAAAAATACATAATAGTAATAAAATCAAATGTAAATAAGTGGAGGATTATTTAGGGTTGTCATTTATTATATAGTTAAAATAAGTTTAGACTTTTGTTCACAAATTAAACTTTTAGTATTTTCAAGAAAATCCAATGGATTATATTATCCAATCAAAAATAATTTTTAAATTTAAAGTTCGAATTTCTTTCAGATTATATTATGATTAGAAAATTGAATAAAAAGATTTTAGAATATTTTAGAAAAAATATGTCAATGAAATCCCATTGGAAATACGTATTTTCTAATCTCATGTAACATTACACTTGTTTTAATTATTTTATAAAAAATTCACTTTGAAAAAAAATCTGATGAAGTTACTCTCTTTTAATTGAATTCATTGATAAACATGTTACTATTAAAAGAATACGGAATGAACTTCCTTTAACATATGTTTATCGATACATAATATAAATTCATGACAATCAGATCTTAATAAAGATTGGGAATATTTTTACTAATGTTATTCACATCTAGTACTGCAAATAATACAACATAGGAAATGTAATACAGTAACATTTAAAATACAAACTTCTTTTAATATTCTATTTTTATAATCAAGTTAATACGTTTATAATATATAAGACATCTTTTTCAGACAAAGATGCTGTACATTTGGTTTCAATATAAAATATTTATCAGTTAAAATAAAGAGCAGACTTGCTACTTACAAGGTTGACAGTACTAACAATTGCTTGAAAAATGTGAATTATATACTTGTTTGTAAGCGTGGCGTTAGTCATCAGGGAAAATAAAAAATTCTTTTAGTAAAATTTAATATTTAGTAAATTCATTATAAAAAAAGTAGTTTTAAACTACTTTTTCAACAAGAAGAAACATGGAATTTTTAAAGATTACAAGGATTTTTAGTGAAAGATTATTAGTATTAAAAGATTTTAGTAAAACAAATATTTTCTTCTTATTTTTATTAAACAATTAATATAAAAAAAACACACGTCAGGTGAAAATGCCTTACATTTAATGAAAAGCTAATTTTTACAACACATTTCTGAATAATGTTATTGAAATTTCATGCACGACTTTTATCAACTCTAGTAAAACTCTATTACATTAAAAACTGTAAAAATATTATGTGAATGAAGTGTTAAATTTAAATATAAAGTATGTTGTTAAAATTTTGCAACAGGTAATTTAAAATATAAAACCTTTAGAATTGTTAAAATATAGAAAATTATTTAAGAATATTTATCTTAAATTTCAGAGTTAACGAATTTGCAATATATTATTTAATTTAAATATCAAAAACAACTTTCAAAAGGAAAAAAAAATGTCACAATGTATCCTATTTTTTGCGATTTCAACACTTCAGTATTCAGTACTATGAGTAAGATAATTGTTTGAAATGTAAATTAAATACAAAAACAAAATTTATGATCCATTTAAATTGATATTGTGTGAATACTTAAGGACAATCTAACAACATGGTGTCTAATTAATTTGTTGGTTATGTATTTATTTTAATTATAAAATACTACAAAATTATGTGTATAAGCATTTTTATTTTCCTTGACCTAATTAATACATAAGACTTTATTTCTATTATTTAATATAAAATTTTTTATTGTTTATCATTTTCAAATAGTATTCTTTATTTATTCCAAAAATTTTGATTCATATATAAGAAACAATTTTTTTTAGTGATTATTTTAAAATTTTTCTTTAAATATTCAAAATTTTATCTATTTTTTTGCATTTGTTGGAGAATCAGCACACACGCACAAGCCCGCATATATATTAGTTATAAAAATTATGAACATTTTTGATTCCAAAATTTATTTTCTTTATTTTCGTTTACTCTATTTGTTCTCGCTCCAGATATTTTATTGCTGGAATGAAGAATAATAGAGAAATTTTCATTATTTAAAATAAATTTTAAATATTTCTTATGAAGAAAAAAGTGTAATTTTGATTAATGTAACTTTCACCTATTTTTTTAAAATGTATGTATTTTGAAAATGAAGAAATCTTTTAAAAAATATTCTTTTTGTTGCAAACACTTTTCAAAATTTCAAGATATTGCTTTGGTATTTGCAACAGAAGGGAAATTTATAAATATAAAATAAGAACAGAAACTAAGATTGAGGCTTGTTTTGAAAAGAAGTACAAAATTATGACAAATGAAAGAAACTCTTTTACATCAAACTCTTCTCTCTGTAATTCATGAAATTATTTTGCAAATCAACAATTTAATTTTTTCAGTATGAATCTTAACTTTATGAAATATCACAATAGCACATTCTAATAAACTGAAAATAAAAAAGAGCCCCTTTAAAGAAAGATAATTTTTCTGAAGACAACAAAAATAATGTTCAATTTTGAGTTTAAAACAATTAACTTCAAAACATGAATACATTGTTTCACTTCCATCGGTTACTTCTTTTCATCATTTATCAATTGCTCCACATTTGGATCGATTAGCTCACAAATATTCAATAAAAATAAATATCTGATAATTCTTTTATAAATTTATACAATTCTTAGTATTACAAAGTAGGTCACATGTTCTTGGTAAGTCTATTAATTTCGATGCATATATATATATATATATATATATATATATATATATATATATATATATATATATATATATATATATATATATATATATATATATATATATATATATATATATATATATATATATATATATATATATATATATATATATATATATATATATATATATATATATATATATATATATATATATATATATATATATATATATATATATATATATATATATATATATATATATATATATATATATACATATGTATGTATGTATAGGAAAATAATGAAAAAAACCTTAGAGACTTGTACTAAATCCTTATTTAGTATGGTATAGGACGGATTTTGTTTATTGGAATATTAAACCATAGTTCATGGAAATATTGTGAAAGATCTGGAAGAGCTCCAGGCAGGGTATATCGATTCCGCATTCAAAACTCTGAAATATTCCCCTATGATTCAAGTATATTGATTTGGGGTGCTATGTGTGTTGTAATAGAGTTTTAATTTCCTCCTTGTGTTTAACCAGACAAGAGTTGTAAGTCCCCTGCTTGGATATGGGCATTATCCTCCAGAAAAATTCCATCTCTTATACTAAATAAAGCTTGCATAATAGGATGTATGTGATAGCTAAGAGCTCTCTATATATTTCTCCCTAGTAATCCTCTGTTTCAGGGTTACGATTTGTGCATCAGAAATTTAAACACATAATTTTCATATCGTAACAGATCTACTTGCATGCTTGACTGTTGGTAAGATGTAATCACGATTATACGCTTATTTTTATGTTCTAAAAACGTGCACCCGTCCTTTTTTATTGAAAAGTGTGACACCTAATTCGTCAGACTAAATTACATTTTACCTTTTAACAATCCACAGATTTTGTAAGAATGACACTATTGTAGACGTTTTTAGAAGTTAACATAGGACAAATGGATTAGAAAATGCTGATCTGTCATATATGTTCTGTTTATAAAGGTGCTTTTAAATTGTAAACATTGACACTGAAAAATAAATATCCTGATTGAACTTTTCAATCACTTTGGAATTGTTAACTTTTATGTTAAAAACTACTTCAATATATATCTCGTTCCCCTTCATTGATCTTATTTCGTCAACTGTGAGGCTTTGCTGAGTTTGTCTTGACAAACTGTGTGTCATGACTATAGAAACTATACTTCTTGAAATGCTTAATAGCTGGGATTTTCAGTCACATTTATTCAGGTAGACGAGGGCCTTTAATATTACTTCTTTGAAACCATTTGAGAAGTTTAATTTCTTTGAAAAAATCCAAGGTTTACATTACTTCAATAAAGAAGTACTCCCTAAGAAGAATCTTATGATGACCATTCTTGATTTCAAAAAATTGTAGTCATATTTATTTTTATGTGTAATCACTCATATGTATATTCGATTCATATTAATTATTTTTGTAATAAAACTAACCATTTTAGGATAATACATTTTGGTAGCAAACAAAAGATACTAAAATTATAGATTTATAAGAAATAAATATGTTAGATCACTTCTTGTTCTAATTTCAAACTGCATTTAGCTTTGTTTTCATAAAGTACGAATGGGAATAATTTATAATTAATCATCAAGAATAGTTAATCATATTAATAAAAATCAGATGAAATTAGATTTATATGAAGCAAATTATTGCCCGAGTTTCTTATTTTTTATTATATACTTATTAATGAATTTTATTCCATATAAAAACACACAAGATAAGGATGTTATTCAATAATAAACAGAAAATTAACATATAGAAATTCGGCCACCTTATAGATGGAAAGTTATCCTGGCTTTTGATTTTAATGAGAATGTAATACGTATAAAAATATTCTTGGTGAATAAATATCTTATTTTACGATAAAATATTTGGGTATATAAATAAATATCTTACAAAGATGTTTTATTGAAATATTCTATTATTTTCTTATTTATGTAGATAAAATTGGTGTTTAAAAAAACTATATTTTTTCCATTAATAAAAGTATTCTTATTATAGTTTGCTCAATCCTTTAAATTCGTTTTATTTTATTTTTTATTACTTTACTTAATTCTGAGAAAGTGTGAAATTGCTCACAAGCTTTTGATTATTAAGTGGTTGAATATTTGTGAAAATCTCTTAAATTGAACGAGAAGTCATTTCCCAGGATGTATTTTCCCTATGTAAATTATGCGCACTTTAATTATCCCCTCTTAATCGTCATTAATGAAATGCTCACTATCCATGATTGGATGAAAATTAATCACGGATTCCACTTAAAATCAAACAATTGGATAGCGATGAATAGCTGCATTAAACAAAAATATTATATTTTTCCGGATCATGGTTCTCGATCCCAAGAAATGGAAGAAAATAGGTTTCCATTCGCCACATTCAGTTTTCTTAAATGTGAAATTCAATAAACTGTTTTGTTTTTGGCAATCGTAAAAGAATATTATAAAGTTATTTGAAAATGAATGTCAAATGGGTTTAAAAAAGATAGATAAGTGAAATTAATATTGAAATGCGATCAAAAAGTTAATTAGTTGGATGAACATTGAGGTATTTTTATTCAAAGATAGCAAGCTTTCAATTACAAACGATTCGTTAAATAATTTGATTAATTATTTATTTTATTTTCGTAACAGGATAAATTAAACTAAGCCTTCATATTTTCGTAAATAATTAGTTTAATTCTGCAGTTTTCAAATTTATAACGTACAGTTAATATTTCTGAAAAATAAATTTATTCTTAAAATTAATTAAACAAAATATGTTTTTGTATGCGCAATACTTCTTTGTATCTATTAATTAACATATTTACATTTCATGCACCAACCCGTTATTTTAAAATGAAGGTTACTATAACTTATTAGTTAATATTTGTAAACATAAAAAATATATACCAATGATGTTAAATAACAAAACTAGTTATATTACGTATTTCCCAAGATATGCACCATAAAGGTTTATTTATTTATAAGGGATTATATTTACAATGTATGAAAGGCTTAGATATAATAAAGTAAATGTTAAATAACTATATATACTTTTATTAGAGTATTTCTTTATAATTTTAATTAAAGTATTTAAAAATATTTACAAATAATAAGTAAATTATTTTTCTACTTTTTATCCTCCCTACAAAATTGTTGATCAGCATTTCTCAATATTTCATTTTTCGCAATTCAATTTTCCTTAAAAAGTTTGATCGCGTCCCTGTGTGCAGTAAAAGTGTATACAATAATAATGAATTTTGAATATTTAGGAGGTAAATATATTCTACGGACTTAATTTTAAACCTTACAAACTAACAAGAATATTTGACATTTTGACAATTTTCAGTACAGATTTTCAGCATTAACAAAACAAGAATCCGTTGCTATTTTCCACCATAATTTGTTGTGTCCACCATGTTGGATATTCACGTGGCATCGAGAGAAATTCCGATTTGTCTTGAACATTCTGGATTATCAAAAACATGTTGTCTCTAGTTTTCACAAATGTGAGCAAATATTTTCGTATAACGAAAAAGAAGATATTCGATAACGCCAGTTTCAATTCATGGAAATCTGGTTCAAGTCGATCCTGTTATTGCCGTCGAATGTATCTGAATATGAGTGTTATAAATGTGTATGAGAATAATTTTTGTTAATTGTAATTCACTCTATTAAATATTTCTGTAACAGATTTATTCAAAAACATAGATAAGTTTTTAAGTGGTCTTAAGCAAACTTGAAATAAAGAAAATTGATGATCAACAAAAATAAAATCAAGAAAATTGTCTGAAGAGTAGTAACATTTAGATTTATCTATATTGAAGTCAAAAGGAAATTTAGTAATAAGTCCTTCTTTGAATTTTAGACAGGAGTAGTGATGAGTGTTTCTTAACTAAAAAAATTAAAGGGTATTCCACATTCTCTATTACCATTTTCAATAGCTCTGCAAAATAGACTACAAGGAATAATTTAACATATTTTAATTTAGTAACATTTAATTAATTTTAATCAAAACTTATTAAAGTAAGAAAAATAATAATAAGTCTTGATTCATATAGTAAATTGTTTTACTTTAATACGTTTATTTTTAGAAATTGAGTCAAAATGTACTTTGTTTTAAACGTGTCTTTCAGTCAGTAAATAAATTTTCAAATAAAATTTCCACTTGGATTTGTTCACGCCTCCTTTTTAGTATGCTCACGGCCTGCGTAGGAGTCACGGACAACAGGTTGAGTATCTCTGTGGTAGAATAAAAAGTATCGAATCTTTCCTCCACATAATTGTTATATAAATCTTAAGATATATGCTTTTTGAAATTGTTTTATTTCAAAACTATTCATTGATCATATATTTTGTTATATGTTTTAAATAATTTCAATGCATAGAATTATTGTAGAATATGCATTAAATTTAATATTGTATCACCATATAGACTAGAAAATAGTAAATAGTATTTTCGTTTTATTTTTATACAAATATTGCAATTACAGTGGTTAAATGAAATCTTATTATCTGATATTTTTTTCAGATTTAAACACATAATAATTTTAGCTTTCAAGATAATGTTTTATATAATTATTTTGATTTAATAGTGTCAAGGAACAGATATTACAATAAAATCTCAGAGGTAAAATGTTTATTTTAAATACACACATATGTTTATATATAAAGAGAGCATATATAAACACAGACATGTGCATGATTATATATATATATAATATATTGGCTTATTTTAACTGTACATTTAAATAAATAATCTTTAGAATTTAGATTAAAGAAAAGGATTTTGTATCGAAATTCATGTTATCTTGTAAGGTAAATGAATGATATAATTACATTAATATTTTGACAAAGTTTCCTACCGATTGTAATCATCAAAAGCAATTAAATTTTATAAAATTGACATTATGCATTTTTTTAAATCAAATATTCTAAATTATAATTTCTAAAACTGTAATATCATCTGTAAACTGTTTCTATGAAAAACAAAATTTGCAATTTAGGCAGCTATTTAAAACATTTCTAGTACTAAATTTTTTGATCCAACTGATGAACAATCAATATTTTGGCCTCCAATGAATGTACTAGAAGAATTATTTCTTTCTCATCTTAAGGATTAAATATTTTACATGGTTTAAAATGCATGATGCCATATATTCGTGTAAATTCAGTCATTGCATAGTAAAATAGGACACGTGAGGCTAAACCATTTTTGCTAATAAACAGTGCAGTCAAATATAAAAATAGTACAATAAAAGCTCTTAAATACTTTTTAGCTATTTTACAATTGCATTATTATCTACAATTTTAATATGAATAGTAAAATATTTTGATCACTAAAAATATTACTGAAAATGTAATTTTGGAATACACTCGCATAACGATTCCTTTACAATTGTTGAAAAATATAGTATCACCACTTTGTTAAGCTACATGCTTAGTTCAAAAAAGTACACTCTTACTTTTGAGTTTTAAAACCATATATGTTATTAAATGAATTTTCATAATATATAATATATTTTATTTTACTTCTCGTTTTTTTACATCATGCAATGTAAGCAATAACTCGTTTCAAAAATGGAGGAACATTTAATAAAAACAATAATATAAAAATTATAAATACCGATGAGTAGCAAAATATTATAATTAATTTTTCTAAAATATTTTTCATATATTTAAAAACCCATAAAGATTGTTAAATGATAGCTTATTGCAGCCATTCATAATTTTGTTACAAATTAATTGCAGTACCTAATTATTATAATGAAGCTTGCCACAAATCCATTATTGCAAACTATTCCGCAATTGACTAAAGCATCAATATTCAAATAAGCATTTATTTATGCCTTATGACTTCCAAATTAACTAAGTTAGCTATATAATAATAAATCAAATTCCATAAGAGTAAATGTATATTTAATCTGAGTATCAAACTAATCAATGAACTATGTCTTTAACCCATCATAAATTTGCTTTAATTTATTGTATGATGGAAAATTGATGGTCTTTTGTGTCCTGTAACTGTTCATCACCCATCAATACTTTCGACTGAATCATTTTGTATTTTCCTTAATATTAGCGCATTCTTTATAAAGGAAACGGTAATATGTATATTTTTTCTGATTATGTAGTATTTATTCAAAATTGCTTTCGTTTTATTATTTCTGGTTGCCATGATAAAGGTAGAATCTTATCCTAATTCAGCAATTTATCTCAAATTTTACTTTCTAGACACCTATTGAATTTACAATGAGAATTTGTTTGTTCTCATCATTATATAATTATATTTCTTTTTAAAATTTCTTGACATCAAATCAGGAGGTATTTTAGGTTTTCGTAGCCAACAAAAGTGATTTCGATAAAAACTGCAATATCTTCTACAAGTTATCCCTCAATATTTTGGGGCAAACAATAAGAACATTCAAAATTATTTTCTAATTTGCAATTTCATCTTAGGTGCATTTTAACGATACAAATTTTATCATTTTCTTTAAACATAATGTATTAAAAATTTTCTTTTTATATTTAAATATTTGAATTAATTAAGACATTTTTCTATATTAATAAACCTGAGTATCATAAAAAAGAAGAGTATTCAAAGATAGGTTTACTCTTTAGTTGAAAATAAAGCTTTGATACATTTTTATATAGCTCGTTTACTTTTCTTTTTTAACATTTAAAGTTTTTGCTAAGATACACAAAAAAAATTTGATCAGGACTTAATTAGACAAAATGCATGATTTCCATTTTCAAAATTTATTTTAGATAAAACATATGAGGGTCCTTCATTAAATTATTGCACATCCTAAAATGCAATTTAGTCATCCAATCACGGTTAATGTATTTACTACTGCTCACCCTCTATCTCTTAATTGCCAAATACGAGCTGCACCTTAAGCGATTATTGATTGAAATCCTTAGTAACTGGTTCAAATAATAATGACTGAATGTGTAACGGAAAATTGCATTTTGCAAATATAGTTTTCGATCTAGTAATTTCAAAAAAAGAAAGGCCTTAATATTATGATGACAAATTTATCTGATTTTCATTATATAAATTAAAGAATTATATGATTATATCAAATTTTAATCACTTTTGAATATATAGTCGCTCCAAATTCAATTGTTCAGGAATAATTCATTTACCAAATTGCTTCATACAGTTTAAATTCTTAATTGATTTTAAGATGTATGCCATCTTATAGAAAATTAATATAGTTTATTCAACGAGTCATTGAATTTAATAAGCATTTTAATGATTTCATTAGTTACAGAAAACTTAATAGATTTGATAAAATGAAATCTTAATGAACGCAATATTTGAAAAGATGCGCAAAAAAGTTAAACTAACAAATTATTTAAATACGTTTTGTTAAATAACAACAAATGGAAGTTGACAAAATAGTTAGGAAATGCTAAAATATTATTAAAAATGTTTTTAGAATTACTAAAATTTATAAAACAGAATTCTGCTTAGATATGGTATAAAAAGTACTTTTAAAGTATAAAATAATTCTTTCAGAATAATGGTGGTTTGATAATTCATAAACATAATTCTGTGTGTGTTTAAAAATATTATGTTTCCATCCAGTGCACATGTACAATTACATAGATATTTTTATTTTCAATACAATAAGGATATTAAAATATTATGGTGAGTGAATATAAGAAACAGATCACATTTTCGGAAGCATTAAATTGATAGAAAGCTTTATTTACAGAACAAAATTGCTCATAAATGTTTTTCTACTTAATACAATATATTTGTAACACTATGAACCATTCTTGTTTTTTACTAATTAATAGAAAAGTTGATTTCTTCTATTAAATAAATAAGTAACTGAAATGAGTTTGAAAAATTTCTTGGATTATAATTAGGTACTTTAATATACGCTTCAAAAACTAGAGCATTTACTATTTATATATTTCTGTATGAAAGTTTTCCATATTTGCTTATGAACCAAACTTAAAAAATTAAAACCTTAATCTTTATGTAAATTACATGCACACGATAACTAATAAACAATATTGCTTTAATTTGAGGGGGTCTTATTTAAGTAAATTTCAAACAATTTGTAAGATTATAAAATAACAGTGAGTTTATCTGCCGGTAAATATTAACTAGATTGTAGTAAAATTAAAACACTGTATTTGATATAAATATTGATAATTTTAATATGGATTCAAAAATAATGCATCCATCTTTATAATATTGATATATTTTTAAAACAATATATCCAATTTTGATAATTATTTGATATTACAAAAATATTTTACATACTTTATGTATATCAAGTATTTTGAAAGACCAAAGAAATAAATAAGCATGAAATATTAAGAATAAGCATAATGAATAAGCATAATGTTTGCATTTCACTTGTATTACTTAAAAATAAGTTTCTGAGAATATAAATTCAATTCTATATCAGTTTTAATGCAGGTGGCACATTTAACAAAAAATACTATAATTGAGAATAAATATTTTGGCTTCGTTACTTTATTAAATTTCATTAATATTTCATTTTATAGGTAAGCAAAGTAAATTACGTAAAGAAAACTCTCAGTAGCTTAAATAAAAATAAAAATTTGAAATAAAAATTTCATTATGCTTTTTTTTTAGTACTAACTAGATTTTTTAGTACTTACTAGATTAAATCTAGTAAGTATAAAAAATCTAGATAGATCTTCTTTAGTACTAACTAGATTAAAAATTTCATTATGCTTCTTTTTTAGTACTAACTACAAAAATATTTTGCATACTTGATGTATATCAAGTATTTTGAGAGACCAAAGAAATGAATAAGCATGAAATGTTAAGAATAGGCATAATGTTTGCATAATGAATAAACATAATGTTTGCATTTCACTTGTATTACTTAAAAATAAGTTTCTGAGAATATGACATTCAATTCTACATCAGTTTTAATGCAAGTGGCACATTTAACAAAAAATACTATAATTGAGAATAAATATTTTGGCTTCGTTACTTTATTAAATTTTAGTATGTGAGAATGTAAATAAGCATGATATTTTATTTACTCATTTCTAATCTATAAATTATACAAGTCAAAAAGCGGAAGTAGCTCTTTATTCTTCTCTAGAAATTAATACTCCAAAACAGATTTCTGGAAGTCATAAATCAACGCTTATAACCCTAAGAATGAGACATGAATATTCATTCCAAAACCTTACGGCAGTGTTGCCAGAATTAGAAATACTAATTGTAGATTTCCCGATTTACTTTTAAATCTGTAATGGCTTTTCACTGCTTTAATCAGCCACATGAATAACGTTATATCCTGAGAAGCAATCTGGCCTCCTTTTGCTACAATTTATGACTTTAATCTTAGGTTCTGTTTACCGAAGGGATGAAGTTATTGCTAATTTTCACAAATATCTCCATATGGAATGTTTAGTTTATGAGGAAGATACCTCATTAAACTTCAGCTTGGGTCAATAACAATTTCTTAGCGGAATTAAATTCTGTGTGCTCGATTAGTTATATAAACCACTGATGTGATGAATTAATTTTACGGAATAGTATTTCTAGATTAAATGGTTGAATTCCTTTAAAGATTAATTATATACTATATTGTACAATGCACTAAATCTTTGTTTCAATAATTAAAGGTAAAAAATGTCAATAAATTAATTAAATTAAAATGTTTTAAAATAATATTTAAAATCATATCAAGATATTCATTAAAATACATTTCTAATGAATATTTTGATTAATAACACTTTCATCTCTTTATATTGAATGTCATTGATTTGTTGTTGCTAGTCGCAGATGACCCAATTCCAATACTAGACCAACTACACAAGTTCATAAGCAGGCAAGAATTCTAAAGCAAAAGGTGCTTGTAATTGATTTTTTAACATAATTAAATGCTGATAAAGCTTGTAAGAAAACAGTTTATCATTTATTAACAATGACAAATTCAAAATGATATAATAAAATAGTGTGATTACTTTTAGTATATGCATACATGAGGATATCATTAAATGATAGTTATTTTATTCATAACAATTATTAAAAATTACTGCTTATGAATAAAATTTAAATTAAGAAAATATTATCAATAAAGGAAAAATAATTTATTTAAATTGTATCAGAATTGAATGCATGCGTTATTTTTCAGTAAAACTTGAGAATTGTCTTTTTTTATAATTGCTTAAAACATATCGTAAACTATTATGTGTCATAAAATGCTTTGCGTGTCAAGTATTAAATGAAGTGTGTTGAATATAACTAAATAGAATGTTAGTAAATAGGTCCACCATTTAAAATGTTTCAGTTCTCAATTTTAATAAAAGTTAAATAGTATGTTATTAAAAACTTCTAGAATTTAAAGTTACGTATAAATGATGATCTGTTTTGTTGTTTCTCATCCTTGAGAACATCAGCGATGATGCTCTAGAGAATATTCACATTAACGCTTGTAAATATTAACATATGCATAATTATTTATTAAAAAAGTTAAAATAGTTTAAAGAAAAATTTTATTATTGCTATGATTTTTATTTTATATCATTCACTTCCTTCGATGTCATCTCATTTTTTTATAGTTAAAGCCACACTTACGTTTTAAAAATAACTTTAATAGCAACTCATTTTTAGTAGTTATATATTACAGAATTGCATGCAAAAAGGTTATTAGTTATTAATAATAAAGTTTGAATTATTTTTTTATAAAACAAGACCTTGTAATTATTTCTTTACGTTGAGTGGTTCTCCAATATGAAAAATATTGACGCCAGCTACCAGTGAAATAATTTGCTCATATTTAATATAAAACACTTTTCTTGAAATAGAATATAAGGAAATATTCTTAATGATCTATAAAAAATGGGAATCATATAAATTAGGAATATTTTTGTAAGTAAAGCTATATTTTAAGCTAACTAATATGGTTATGCATTCTTAATAATAATTCTAAAAATGGAAAAAGAAACATAATGAATCTAATTAAAAATTTCGATACATTTTGTAAAGAAAGAAACAAAAAATTTTGTAAAATTTATAATGTACCCTTTATATGAATTGTACTCTGCTCGAAATTGAAAATGCAACACTAAAAAGGAGTGAGCAAAGCATTATTAAAATTTCAATGTAGACGCATCTTACAGAGTAATGCAAAGATGTAAAATGCGTAGCTCTCCGTAGGATAAGATTATAAGGTGAGGAAAGTGCAGAGTTGGCAACATCGACATCCTCATTGACGTTCGGAAAATAATCGTTAAAAGTTTGTTTTTGTAGCGAAGGATGCCCATAAATTGTTGAGAATAGCAGAAAATCATCCACGGAGTCCTCTACAGAAGGCAGACAAATTTAGGAGAAGCATAATCACCGGACAGAGATGGGCAGATTGATCCTTAATACAAATTGCAGCTGACAGATACCTGGATGCATAAACAGGTTACCAGCTGTAGGGAAGAGGGTTGGAATAAAAAATTGTACAACGGTTGAGGAGTACTGGTGGATGGATCGACAAGTATGAAGGAAGGTGGTGACATCTCCGCAAAGCCCATCTATGGAAATTATGCAGCATGCGCAAGACACCTTGGATGCTCTCATATAGGGCAGAACCATTTTCCGTCGATTGGTTGCTAATGACTTGCATTCATGCTGTCCATTAAGAAGATTGCCATTGACTCCACAGCATAGACACCAACGTCTGGAATGGACGATGGAGTGACACAGGATCATTTACTCAGATGGGTCACGCTTCTGTTTCTTTAATGATGGTCATCGTGAACGAGTATGGCGTCGACTTATAGACAGATCTAAACCTGCAGCAATTATGGAACACTCCAAATATGCTGCACAGTGGTTTGAGGCATCATTGCTTTCGATTTCAGGTCACCACTAGTTCGTATTAACTCCACAATGATAGCTCAACGTTATGTGGGTAATGTATTGCGACCAGTAACACTCCCTTACATTTTAGGGACACCCAATTCTCTTTATCAGTAGGATAATGCTCAACCGCACATTATTCACATAATCCACCATGCCTGAAAGGTGTACAACTACTTACCTGTCCATGATGCCTTCTAGATCTCTCGCGACTCGAACACGCATAGGATATGATTGGATGTCATTTGCAGGCCCTACCACTTCCTCCTTCAGAAGAAGTTGTTAAGCAAATGGTTGGCAGAGAATGGAGAGCCATTTCTTAAGACACCATCCATACTCCCATTGAATCTAAGCCTAGAATAATGCTTCTTATTTCACCTTCCACGATGGTAATACAACTTAATGATCCAACCCTATTCTCGCTTTGAATTATGCATACCATTACGTTATAAAGATAATTTATTGTTTGCTGCTGTTTTCTCGGTTTCGTCATTTTCTGGAAACTTTTTCTTAATGCTCCCTTTTCCATGTATAGCAATGTATATTGAAACCACATGATTTAAGCTTATTGGAAATAAAAACAATCAATATTTAAATTTATATATATATATTTTTCATGTTAGATGACATGATGCAGCTAATTGCAGCAATCTTTCTAGGCATTGTTTAACATGCATTTAGAGCAGAACTACAAAATATTTATATGAATAAGCTTTGCGAATTTATTTGAAATTTCACGACTCTGTTAATAGAGTCATATGTGGTATTAATAAAGTTAGGGAATGCTGCGTTTAAAGATTAAGGTACTTAATAAAAGTATAAATTAACTTTTTCTTGTGAAGCTAAAGCTTCTGTAATTTCTCATTCAAACTCGTTTGCTAATATCTTTTCCATTCAGAAGTTTGTTGACAAATTTGATGAAAAAAGCCCAAAGTATGCATAGTTGGTAAGAATTTTAAGAGTGGTGGGAAATAATGTTTAAAATAAATGTTTAAGATGTTCGCTTTTTTATTCAATGCATACCGAATTTATTTGCAGGCCTTGTCTAGTGGTCATCGTGCTTGACTACGCATAGCGAGGTCCTAGGTTCAAATCCCGGTTCAGGCGTGGATGTACTTTCTTTCTCTCTCACTCTATCGTGCTTTTGTCCTTTCCTTGTGTCAATGAGGTGTGAATGGTTGCCTACTCTATAAATGGGTCCCGATAGAATGTGTGTGTACTGAAGGAATCGGACTCCACAACAAATGCGGTTCAGTTGGAAAAGTGAAGCAGCACACTCCAATTTGCCAGCCTAGCTGGCACACGAGAGCAACAACAACCAAATTTATTTAAAGATACGAAATAAAATATTTTGTAAGAAAACTAATACCAAAAATCTTTGGCCAACTAAATACTTAAAAGTTTCATAGTAAATGTGTTATTAAATTGCGATATCATTTTGCTTTTTAGAAATATATATTTAAGAAAACCAAATAATTACAGTATCGTAAATAAGTAGTTGTGATATTATATCATATGGGGCAAAATCAAATGAGAGTGTTTTAATTGTAGTAATCAATGAGAAGTCTGAAGTACTGATTATAAAGTATTGGAAATGCTGAGTCTTTTAATCATATCAATTCCTTTCTTGTCGATTTTCTTTCAATCTCAATTCCTTTCTTGACGATTAATTGGTCAATTTTTTAAACACTATATTTTTCTATTTAAATATATTTTTGATTAAAGATACAGCATTGATTACATTACATCATTTAAGCATTTTTGTTTTATCCTAATGATCAAAACATTAAATAAATTAAATAACTGAAGGATTTTTTTAACGTTGAAGAAAAAGCAATATTAGAAATTTCTTAACACACAACAGAAACGATATTATTTTCTGATGTACAGTAAAGTTAAACCATATTAAATATTTCTGACGCACATTAAAATGTGATTTTAAATATTTCTCTATAACCTAAAATACATAAAATTACATTTTATTGTAATTTTATATAGTATTTCATTTAAACAAATTTAATTAAATAATGTTAACGGCCACAACTACTTTATGTGTTTTACTTTTTTAAAATTATTATAATTTGAGATAGTTGTTAACAAAATATTATATGTATTTATATTCACTTAAATCCCTAAATTCCGTAAGTAAAATATTTATATATTTTCAGTTAGTTTAATTCCAAATCATATACGTTTTATGATATAACTATTTTTAAGGTAGATGACTTATTAGAAAATATATTCAAAATATTAAACATGATATTTAATAAAAATAAACTATTTTCGTTATTATTAAATTAACTCATTTTAACTTAACTGAGAAAGCTTAGTGTAATGCAAATTAATACCATCAATCATAAATATTTTTGAAATTTATGAAACTTACACTATAATAATATTCTAAATCTTTTTGCAAGCACTTAATATAAATGAGATTTTTTTAGTTGAGTTATTTTATTCACTTCTAGAGAGATAAAGAAAAAAATGTAATTTATATGAAAAAATATAATTCTATATATATTCTAGCTATAAAAATTATTAATAATGCGTAGACTTTTTAAAACTATTTGAATTTCACTAATCAATTATAAGATTTCATTGAGAAAAACATATAAGAAAAATCAATGTAAGGAATTTTTTGTCCTAATGGGGAAGCGCCCTTGCATATATATATATATATATATATATATATTTACATATATATATATATATATATATATATATATATATATATATATATATATATATATATATATATATATATATATATATATATATATATATATATATATATATATATATATATATATATATATATATATATATATATATATATAATAACAGATTGAAGAGCGCATTATTAATATTTAAAGTTTAAGGAAAAATGATTTTACTTTTGAGAATTAAAATACCGAAAATATCAAAATACAAATTTTTATTAAAGAAATTAAAGAAAGTTCTTTTATGGCAAAAGAAAGCTGCTGTGAAAATCATTAATCTTATTTTTAATAGTAAAACCTCACCTTGACATTCTAGGTCATTAGACATTTTTATACATAATTCAAAGTACGTAATATCAATCACTGTATCAGCAATCAATCACTTGTACTAGAACATGTACGCACTTGTATTTTATCCTTATGGTATGCATGAAATACATTATAAAATTATTGAAAATTGTAGAATTGATTATTATAGAATCACCAAAATGTCTCATTTTGCGAATATTATTGGTTGATTCTTTTTGTTACGTTATATAAATCCAATGAACTCTTTTCTAATCGAAATATCGGGTCATTAACTTATACTTAACGTTATTGAACATGAACTCAAATATAAGGATTGAATAATTTGATCCGGAATTCTTAGATTATTTCTGATTCTTATTTCTTTACGTTGCATTGATTCCCCAAAAATCCAAAACATATTTGTGTAATATGGATAGGATATATCAATTGGTAATACATTAGTACATTTAAAACAAACGATCATATTAATAATAAATTATTCTCAGTTCAAAGTAGTATTTTAATTTTCATATTTATTAGATGATTATATAAGACAGAATGAAATTTCCAGATAGTCAGAAATTTTGAATTCAAGCAATTTGATTTAAGTGCTTTCATTTGTGTTTTAAATTAAATATACACTGCATGATTTAATGTATGATATTATTTTAGATTAATATCATTCGATTTATTTAAATTTTGTTTACTTGTGCTATATATTATGGATTTTAAAGTTTTAAAAGTAAGCTGTAATCAAATATTTTATTTTTTTGAATTCCTCTCTTGCAATATGTAAACTACTTATATTGAGTTTTCTGTATTGTATTTTATTGAAAGACTAGTTATATAGCAAAAACTGTTTTATAAGATAACTTTCATTAATGATGAATAAGATATATCAATAACAACTCACTTTTAAAATGCATTAATTATGAATTTCTTTAATTTTTATTCACATGTTTTAGAAGGAAATTTTAATTTTGTTTTTGTATTTTCTATGTATTAAAAATTTTAATAAATTAGACAGATTTTTATAGTCAATCAATTCTTTTGGTCACATAGTCATGTAAAAACGGAAGTTATTTACAATTAAAAATAATAACTAATTAATAATATAAGCTGTTCCATATAAAGCACTACTGCTATTAATAAGATGCAAATGAGATACAATAAATTAGTATAGATATCTTGGATGAAAGAAGGTATTTATTATATTCATGTCAAAGAAATTTTAATAGTACAATATCGCAGAAAATAATCTTTGCTTAGTTTTCAATGAAGAAGATACTTTCATTACCTTGAAGTAATTCAAAAATAATGTGAAATAAATTATATTGATACACATTGAAGTGAATAGTGAAGGAAAAAATACATACATGGTTACTTGATTTGCATTTAAAGAGATTAGGGATTTTGAGTTATTTTCTTCTTAAAAAATGCTAAAAGAAATTGGAGTCATCTGTTGGAGATCAATGGAAGATGATGGATTTCTAAGGAGAAAACTTTTATAACCATGGCCTATTAAAATCTGTAGAGCTGCAGAAGAAGAAAATCGATACAACGGAAAAAATTAATGATTGTTTTTAAGTTGCTTACATAGAATTATAGAGATGTATAACAGTCAAAACAATCAAAACAATTTCATTAAAAACAGTTGGAAAGATACAAAGTTTTTAATTTCTTCTAAATTTCGTTAAAAAATCTGATTTAAAAAAATGCTTCTGCTCTGATCTAATATTGATGTATTTAACGTAAAGTATCTAAGTAGTAATCATAAGGTATGTAAATGTTGATTTTAAAAAACTTCTATTCCTTTATTTTATATAATTTTAATTCAAATGCTTTATAAATTGGGCAAGAATACGGATATTTCTCATTCATCAGAGCTAAAAATGTTTTCTGAGTCATCATCAGAATAATGCTTATTTGTTTCTCATTTTTATGATAATATATATATATATATACGAGTTATATATATATATATATATATATATAGACGTGTCAAAACGTAGAAGAATCATGTTTTTGAAATCATTTGTTAGAGTCTAAATGTTATTAAATAGCCTCGTAAAATTATGTGTTTGACACACTGATAAATTCATAAATGCTTTTTTTCAAAGCTTATTCTTAATTAATTTTTTATCCTATAAATTTATATGTGTATTAAATAAATGTGTAAAAATTTTACTTGCAAATAAGAGAATGTAAACAGGTAATTTAAAACAGGAAAAATAAAGATACATAAAAAAGTTCTATGTGAAATAATGACAGTTTATAATCTATTCTAATTCATATTCTTGAACTAATTTTCAAAAGAAATAATATTGCTTTCATTTTATGTGATAAAATTACTAATATTTATTATTCTTCATGTGTGTCATTTTCACTTATTACTTTTTATGTATTAATAAAATATTGGTACTAAATTTGTAAGTTTGATAATTCGAAAAAATAACATTCATCAGATATTAGTTTAATATTTAGCATAATGTTTTATAATTAACGTATTTTCAGTCTTAAAAATTAATGAATTTTAAAAATATGTAATAATTAAAATGTAAATATGAATATGCTGCAATATTTCTTGTCCAGGCAAGCACCAGAAAATGAACAGAAGAATTTTGTTTAGATTAGAGAAATTCATGCCGAACAATTTTTTGCTTAATTTTTGCAACAAATATTAGTTTAACCATATTTATTTATAAATATAGTATTTAGTGAATAATATTTGTATTTTGCTAATATAGAAAACTCTCTAATCATCATAATTCTTCACCAGAGTATAAAGAGAGAGAGAGAGAGATATGTATATTAGTACTGAATATACATTATTTCTTAATTAATAAGCTCGTTTTTCAAAAGTGAATAATAGAAATTTCAATAATTATCTCACTTAAATTGTAGATTTCATTCACTATTTTCTCAATTCAATTATAACTTGAGTCACTAAGTTATAATTGAACAGAAAAAAAAAAGATATTTCATAAATATCTTTCATTAAGACAGTCCAAAGTCATTTTTAACACCTGAATAAATTATATATTATGTACAGAAAGTCTCATGAGAGAAAGCACCTTTTCATTTTCTGTTTGTTATATGAACTCCTTATTATAAGTCTAAATCTATCGAAGACGTGTTTACTTTCCAATTGATATCAATGTTTATTTTCCAGACTCAAATGGGTAAAAAGCTATTGTAATCTCTGAGTAAACTAAACAATTCATCCTTAGAATATTTAGTTAAAATCATAAGCGACAATTATTAAATTGGCTTTCATTATTTATTTCAGTGAATTCTTATGCCTATTCTATTTGTTTCAATATTGAATCAGTGAAAGTTATGGAAATTTATTTGCTTCACACTAAGTATTGAAACATATATTCAATTTACTAAGCATGTTTTAATGTAAGTGAAAGATAAGTAAGTTAAAAGGCTTAGGTAGAATATATATATATATTAAACTGTATAAAATTATAAAATAACTAAATAATTTATACATCTAGTGTATTCAGAATTACACAGAAATATTCATTTAATGTAAAATTTTGAAAATCTTAAAATGATTCTAATGATTTTTGATTAATTTTTGAATTATTTGAAATTTTCAAAATAAATTTTTTATATGTTTGACACATATATTTATAATCCACAATATAATATTGTTTTATTGCAAAAATTATTATAAAACAATGTACTACACATCATGGGGAGTTATATAAAATAAATATCTAACTATAACTTTCTGGCTACAAGACACATTAGCTGCTTAGCAATAATACCAGAAAAATAGGTGATAAAAACAGGATTGAGTAAAGGAGGATATGAACAGAAGGAACCCTGTGAACCATTCTACTTATACCTTTTATGTTATATAAAAAGGATTCCATCTGATTTAATAAAAAACAAAAAATGTGGGTACCCTTTTATTTTATGGCTTGATTTAAGTGTTTTTGTTTTGTAAATTTCAGACGCATTCAGAGAATAATTTGTTTTATAACTGATTATTATTTAGTATACACCATGAAGCATACAAAATGGTATTTCTGCACAATTTTTCCCTAAAATTATATGTAAGTAATAATATTTAAAAGTTGTTTGTTAAACCTACCTGTTAACTCAAAATTTAACGTGTAAGAAAATTAAAAATTTTAAGCAAATTTAAATATCAGTCGAATTTGAATTCTCACAAAATTGTATAATGATTAATTTGTGAGCAAAGGTAATGAAATCATGAATATTTTAAATTTATAAAATTTAATATTACCATAAAATCAGGTAATGTAAACTAAATATAATACCTATCTTGATTTTTTAGATTACAGTAGGGCCATAACTGAAATAAATCTGTTGATCTACGCTATTTATACATCCATCATAACCAAAAGTAGATCATTCATGAATTAAATAGCATGGTCCGCATAAGAGTATAAATAAGAAATCCATTTAATAATAGTATTTTATTAATATTGTCAAATTCATTTTTAGTATATATTAAGGTTTTATTGAAGCCATTGCCAACCATTACTGAAAAACTTCAGAAACTGATGTGGCATGTCTGTTAAGTGACTGCTTGAGAATTTACTGGAGTCCTCAGGGAATAAAATAATTAATTAAAATAATTAATGGATATTAAAATATTGAAGGTAAACTGTAGTAGACTTGTATTATTCGATGTCTAAATATTAAGGTAGTAAAAGTACTCAACTGCAATAGAACATTTTGATTTTGATTTTTATAATAAATTTTGAATATTTTATTTGTAATTATTTTGCATGTAGTTAGAAATGGTATTTTGAATAATTATATATTAAAAAATAATTTTACTGTTTTTAAAGTAACATTTTTCATTTTTATCTAAAACATCTATTTAAAATTTCTGTTATTCTTATTGTTATTGTTTTTAATGTATCGTTATCGAATGTCCATGAGAACATGCTTCAGTTCTAGATGCTTTCGAAAATTACAATTAAACATACATAAATATTTATGTGAATATAGATTGTTAACTTGTATAGATTGTATTTTATACTACATTTTGCAATGTAAATCACTTTTATATATTTAACATTAAACCATCTCACACTCGTTAAATTGGGATAATGTATCCAGAACGGAAATAATTTTAAAGCAAATATTAGATTTAAAATCTAAAAACAAAAATTAGCAGTACAATTTAACTCTCAGCGCAATAATTTAGTTAGATATTGACAAATAGTTAAACGTAATAATTTTTACAGAAAGTAATTTTTGTTGATGTAAATGTTATGATAAATAAATTTTAAATTTTTTGATACTTCTATCATTAATATAACACTAAAATACGCTTAACGTTGTTAACATATTTTCGAAACTACAAAAGTTATTCAAAACTTAAAGGAAGGGAGATATTTATTTTGAATTTTTTTTTTAACTTTTGATACCAATAAAACTATAAAGTTTTATGAAACTAAAGTATAAATTTTGAATTACATTGATAATAAATATTTAAAATACAACTAAGCTTGCCAATGTTTATTTACTTCATGTTTTCATTTGCTTATTAACCAAAATATATGAAAAATATATAAGTTATTTCATCTATAAATTCATATTTGTTCCTAAAATATCTAGTGGTTTTTACTAGTGGAATAACTAATAATTATTTTAAGCAAAACATTATAGATTGTAAATATTTTACTTTTGTTTTTAAAAATATGGAGCGGGATATTACTTAAAGCAATGAATTATGTTATTGCAATTCTAATGCATATATTTAAATTAGAAACCAGGCAAATTTCGTTGCAAGTACTATATTTTCTTTACTTTTTAAGCAACTGTTATTGCTTGTATTTTTATGAAATATCTTTTTTTTAATTGTAATGTTATCGTAAACGTAAATTATAACATCATTTTTTAATTTTCAGTGTTTAAAAGCTATATATTTATACATCCTAATATTATGTAACTAATTGTGATAAATTAATTACATTACTAACTTAGTATTAACAAATATATATATATATATATATATATATATATATATATATATATATATATATATATATATATATATATATATATATATATATATATATATATATCTATATATATATATATTGTATGTCTTATAACTTTAAAACATACTTTATGAGTTTATATAACACGGAACACTTCTTATGGATTTGCATATTTATATAAACTAAATTTTTATATACTGTGATAAAGTAATTACATTTTGAACTTAGTGTTAATCAAGGCATCTATATTGTACGTTTTATCTCATTTACGAACATACCTTACTACTTTATATGATATGGAATACATCTAATGGAATTGCATGATATTTTAACAATATTTTCATGGTAGTCCATTCCAAATCCACGATGGATACGAATGAAGTAAGTTTTCAAGCACAGAGCCCGTAAAAGACAGATTACTTAATCGTTTGAGGGAAGCATGAATATTCATATTAGAATTCTATGACCGCAATTTAAATTAGATGTTCCAGTAATTTGAATTTCTGATTTGATTTTAAGTCCCTGATGGCTTTTCAACCACTTCAATTATTCAGCTGAATAATCTGAAATTCTGAAATGCAACTTGTTAGTTGGCATTCCTCATTTATGGATTTAATTAGTTATTAATGGAGTAGAAGTATTTACATTACCACAAACGGAGTTTATAAATATGCAGGCAAATAATTATTTCTTTAAAAAAAAGCTGTGTTTTATTTGCAATATTTAAGGGTAGAAAAATCAAAGATCTATATTTTTATTGGAAAAATTTAATGGCTGTAATTTAATCTTTCAAAGTGATAAAAAAACATGCATGTATAAATAACTTTAAAAGTACATTATAAATTATTTTAAAGTGGAATTCAGGCGGAGAAAATTTTGTGTTTGAGTAAAAAAAAAAAAAAAATAGAATAATTTACTCGTATTTAATTATTAGTCAGAAATAGAAAAATATTTCAAATAGTTCAAATACATAAAGTCTAATTGAACTTAACTATAAATAATATAACATGAACATACATAAATATGTAGGATTTATAATCAAAAGTAAAATATTAATAAATAAGTATAAAAATTTAGGTATCCCACAGGTATTACCAAACTTTTATAGATATCAATGAAAATGACTGTTACCAAATAGTTTATATTATTTCATCGTGATTGAAATTTTTAAATATTCTATATCAGCATCTTTAGTCTTGCTATATTGTCTCAGTGTCAAGCTATTATGTTAAAGATTATTTAATAAGCAATAATTCATCGATAGAAAGCTAACACTATCTTATTGAAAGGAATTTTTGAAGCAGAAATAATTTAATAGTTTTTTAAATTGTTGAATGAGTAAATTTACACCAAAATGCATCTTGCACGTGTTTCGATTTTCATCATTGCGGTTGGTCGATAAATTTTCCCTCTAATAATACTTGCTTTTGTGTATATAATTTATGTGAATTTAAAATAATTTTATATGGGAAATATATAACTTTATATGTAGTTTAAATATTCATTAATTTTTAATTCAACTTGTATAAAAAGTCATTAAACTTAGTTATTTTAATTTAAAATATTCATAAATTAATTTATGAATTTAATATAGTTCTTAACAAATATTTAAAAAATTATAAATTATCTATGTAAAATAAAGAAAAGTCTGGATATGAGTTAAATATGTTACGAAAGCTAATTTTACAAAAGGTTTTGTATTCGTTACAACTGAAAATAAGAAAATAATTTAACTGTTCAATGCATATTTTTTAAATATAATATTATTATCAAATTTTATAAAATATTATATAGGAAGTGTTTGATATCCTAAACTCCCTTTCTGCTTTCTGTTTTTAAGGAATTATTGCCATTTTATAGTTGTTACGAAGCTAGTTTTAGCTAATAATAAGTACATTTAAGGATATATGCTGAATATATATATGTGTGTGTGTGTATGTGTGTGTGTGTATGTGTGTGTGTGTATGTGTGTGTGTATGTGTGTGTGTGTATGTGTGTATGTGTGTGTATATGTGTGTATGTGTGTGTGTATGTGTGTGTGTATGTGTGTATGTGTGTGTATGTGTGTGTATGTGTGTGTGTATGTGTGTGTGTATGTGTGTGTGTGTGTGTGTGTGTGTGTGTATGTGTGTGTGTGTGTATGTGTGTGTGTGTATGTGTGTGTGTGTGTATGTGTGTGTGTGTATTGTTAAATGTAATGCATATTTGAAGACTGACATTCTCCAATAAAGATACTGAAGAAGAAATTTAAACTATATTCTTTTAAAATTTGGATTTTGTAAAATCATAAATTCAATATAAATGCATATTAACATTAATACTACTTAAATTGGAAATCTA
Organism: Latrodectus elegans; assembly: GCA_030067965.1. Taxonomy (NCBI): domain Eukaryota; kingdom Metazoa; phylum Arthropoda; class Arachnida; order Araneae; family Theridiidae; genus Latrodectus; species Latrodectus elegans. Next base: position 22,882,221 of record CM057814.1, read on the forward strand.
AAAGAAATGTTTTCCATTTTTAATCAGCTTAGGGAATACTCATCCCTCTATGTCGTTTAAGTCACACATAGATTTTTCAATTAAAATATCTGATACAATATTTTTGTGTATAATAGTTTAATATCTTTCTTTTGTTTTCCTGAAAAAATTCCGTTTGTTATATATAAATGTAATTTTCAAATGATAAAGAAAAAAGAGCAGTCAATCATAAATTGATGATTACTTGATTAAGTAACAATTTATATAAGAGTAAATCTTAAGATAATAACAAAGGCATAATATTTTGTTCTCTTCTCTCAGAATAATAAAATATGTATAATATAAAACTTCTATCTGTGTTTGAAACATTACTCATTGATTAAATATTTTTGAAATAATGATTATTTTGGCTCTTTTTATTGTGCCCCAATTAGTTCGTTTTAAATAAAAACATAGATTTTTCCGAATTTGATTTTTTTTCCGAACCCGAATTTTATTTGTAATTTTTAAAATAAAGAATAAAATTTCATTTAAACTGAAACAGAATTGATCATGAAGACATTATAATAACCAAACAAAAAATTATATTTTAAGTTTGTTTAAATTATTTATTTTCTTTTTACATGAAACTTTAATATAAATTTTCCTAATTTGAAATCCTATATTGTGTTACTGATTTATTTCATCTTATATTTTTTTATCTTTTTATTTCTTAATAAATAATAATTGACATAAATTCATCTAATTTCCATAAGTGTGTCTTAAATTGCCATTTTTATGAAATTAATGCGGACATTGAATGAAAATATCAAAAAATTTATTTTCATAAGAGTTGAAAAAGTGGAACAGAACACCCTATAATGCCAGCTTATCTGATAAAAGACAACAAAAACAATAAAATTTCCTTGATAAATCAAAGCATAATTTCATATATTTAGAAGAAATTTTTAATTTCACTTTATATCCATGATAAGTTTATTTTAGAGTTTGTAGAAACAAATTCAAATTGAAGGACTGACTTCCATCTATATATAATTAGAGAATAGTGAACTAAAATGTGTATTTGAGGTTAAATATTAAACTCATATTATCTTGATATTATGTTGAACACATTTAAATTGTGCATACATTATCTACAAATAATAGTTTTAAAATCCTTATATTATAAGAGATATTTTCAAAAATCAATTGTTTATTAACATTAATTTAAAAGCATATTGTAATTGAAATATTTCGATTGATATATATATATATATATATATATGTATATATGTATATATATATATATATATATATATATATATATATATATATATATATATATATATATATATATATATATATGTATATATGTATATATAATAAATAATAATTTTATCTTATATTTTCACTTTTGATTTCAATCCAATATGTCACCAATAAATAATATTAATATTTAGTGCCTCAAGTATGAACCTATAACAAAATAAATGTATTTATTAATTGGTATAATAATGTTTTAAAAGGATTTTAATTCCTAATAAATATTACTAAATTTTTTAATTAATTTTTCCTTATTATTAAGTAGAAAATTTTTCTTACGACGCATTTCCTTCACCAACATTTAATTTATTAACAATTTTTAAGCTTTATTGAAACTTGAGGTATGAATTTACACATTTTGATTGACATTTTTCTATTATTTTTGTTTTGCTAGTTGGACAAAACTTGTGATTTTTCCCTTTATATATTTTTTCACGCAAATTTATATTTAAGCTTTACTTGCAGATAAAATTTCTCAGGTGTTTTTATTACTTTTATGTAATATTTTAAAATATTTTCTCTCACTTATTGCAGTTATCAACAAATAATGCTTTCAAATAATAAGAATATACTTTGTATGCAGAAATTAAAGTTCAGAATAAAGCAAAGCACGTAATGAAAGAATTTTCTTTACATTTCTAAGAAAACTCTATTCTTAATTATTTTGAACCTTTCGTGGTTGAACCATTTTTGGAAAATTAAAAAAAAACATAATTAAATAATTTTTTTTTTTTTTTTTTTTTTTTTTTTAAATATTTTTGAAAATAATTCATGAGAAATTTTGGGAATGTATGGCAAAGATAATTTTGCAGAGAGATTTTGCTTTATTTTTTTAAAAAATGGTTTTTTATTACTGTATGTATTAATCAAAATATTAAAAAAAATGTTGTCTCATGTGGCTCTTTTGGCGTACAAAAATTATTTTATTTAAGCAAAGCACACCAAAATTTAGTGTACAAATTTATCTCTCAATTAATATATTATGACTTAAAAAGTTTAACAGACTCTTTATAAAGTACAACAAGAAATTAACCAAGTCAATTTTTCCAAATAATAATAAGCAAAACTATGCAAGTCAATTCTTAATACAAAAATTTCCCTAATTTCTATAAGAATGCTTAATTTTTAGTTTAATAAGAAAATATACTATTATACTAATTTTCATTTATATTAATTTTTTTATTGCTAAAATTTAATTATAAATAAAAAATTAGTTTATAATATACAAACTTTTTTTATAATTATGAGTGATAATAAAAATGTATCCAAAATTATTTTTTATGAAACAAAATTTTAAACTGTAATAAGTTAATTATAAATGTTTTGCTCAAAATTTTTGATTTAAAATAACTTTGATTTCTTGCAATGATTCATTGCAAAAGAAATTAATTGCAAATTTACAGTCATTCAAATAATTTTTAAGCTGCAATCTATAATTATATATTGCGTAATGAATTAAATATACTTTCTTACTTTCTATTTTAACATTTTGAGCAATGTTTAATTTATAATTAGGTAAAAAACCAAAGATCTGTACTACAAATTAACCTCCAAATCAAATGTTTAATTTTTAAATATAATATTATTAATTAATTAAATATTATTTCTGATTTCAGACATTCATTTAATAATGCAATGATTAAACTCTTTTATTTATAATCCTTTACTATCATTTAGCTGAGCCATTTTCTAAATTAATAGAAACTCAGCTCCCCTTTTGTCTGAAAATAGTTTCCACCTAAATAAATTAACTTTAATCTTTTTTTCTCATTGGAGTCTTTTAATCAAATTATTTTCTTATCAGAATAAAGTACAGCCTCCAATTATTCTATAAGACTAAAAGTAAGTAAAATTGAAAAATAATATTTCCAAATGTTTTATAAAATAATACCTTTCCTCATTAAATAAAATGTTTTGAATTTATGTTTTATAACTATCCACATTTTCTAAGCTGAATATTTAATACAATTTGCCTTAATATCCCTCCTTCTATTTTGTAAGCTCTTCATAAAAAATTAAATGTAATAATTTAATTAGGTAGATAAACACACGCTTTTTTAATTTTATTTGCACATTATTACTGTAGTTAATGAGGAATTTTTTTTTATTTTATATGATAAAGCAATATTTTTTTTCGAAAACATTATATCTTAGTGAAATGTCAGTATTAATTAAAAGTATCATGGGATTCTTAAATGCAAATTATGAAAATAGAGTTTTTGAATTAAAATTAGAAAAAAAAATTTTTTTTATCATAATTCAAAGTTAGAAATTATTTTTTCTAGTCTTTCACAGGGACATTGTTAATTTGCTAGTAGCAAGATTAATGTTAAGCACTTAGTATTCTTAATATTCAGTTTTTTTTTAAAGTTTTTTTCAAAAGTAATCTTAGGTGAAATTAAAAGTGAACAATTTAGGTGTTTTACAGAATATGAATTAAAAAAATTTTATTTAAAAAATGTTTTCAAATTGTTCTAATCATTTAAACTCTAAGGAATTTTTAAAATGACATTCTTAGCTAAAATGTTAATTAATATCAAATATTCATAGTTTTGTTTCATTCAAAATGATATCCAAATTTAAAATTTAAAAAACGAGAGTTGCAAATTATATCAAAATTGAATTGAGATGTAGTTGCTTATTTTGAAAAAGTAGTATATCTAATAAATCTAGGTTTCAAACTTTAACAATTCTTTCAACATTATATTAAATGAAATTTGTTTTGCTTAGTAAAAAAGTGCTGCTTAGTGCGAGGTAGCGTAACTAGTAAAAGATAAAATAGTGATATATTAATAATTAAATTTTATTTTATTTCTGACCACCATATTTAACTCAATGAAATTTTCTTGTTATGTTTAAATTAATTCAACAAGCGGTTTAATTTGAAAATTTAATTTATAAATCAGTAAATATTAATTTATTTGTTGTTAATTGAAAATACAATTTATAAGAAGCCAGGAGGTTCAAAACCTTTTGCGCATTAAGTCATCAATTAAATTATTAAATTTATATCAAATTTTATAGATTGCTTTTAAACATGTTTTGGAAAAAATTAGATTGTTCTACTTCTCTTTTTTTCTTAATAATTCACAACTTATAAAATCCTGCATGTGATTTATTGGTAAAAATGCATTTATATCCAATGACAGAACGATATACATTTCACAGCTTGAATGGGAATAATGCTTTGAAAGTTACATACAGAAAATATATGCTATAATACAAATACTTAAATTTATGTAATACTTTAGATTACACTTATACTGTTGGGTTGACAGCACCATCAGGGTCATTCACATGAATGAATGACCCTGGTGGATATACAGAGAGAGAGAGAGAGAGAACGACGGAAAGGATAGCGGATTAATTTTCAATTATAACTAAGATATTAGAATAGACTATGTGATTTGAAATTCATTTACAAATATGTAAATTGTATATTTTTATAATCTCAAGACCATTTTTAAATAATGAAGAACCCACATTTTTGGCATCAGAAGTGATGATCATATGAAGAATAGAATATGTTGATATGATGATGTTGTAAAGAAAAGAATTTGGTGTGACGATGATGTCATTCTGATATTAAAAAAATATTTATTTAAAGTCTTCGAAATTTTTAACTATTTTGGATGCTACCGTTACAAGGATAATCTTCCTACAAATCAAGCATATGAAAAGGGTATGTACATATTTTTAATTTCAAGATGAAGTTAAATGACATCAATGAGATACGCATTGCTTGGCAAATCATTAAGTCAGATAAAGAAAAAGTTCTGCGTAAATTTATTTTCGATTCTGATGGAGATCGGTCGAATCGAAAACGTGTAAGAGAGATTTCTGGTTTTAATTTTTCTATTGAAAGTGAAGAATTTAAAAAGAAATTAAAATATATAGAAGACAATTTTTCTTTGAACGAATTAACTACAATTTCTAATATCTTAAATATTTCTTTCGAAGAAAATAAATCTGAAATATGAAAAAAATACTTGAACAATTGCGTTCTTTGAACTCCTTAGCTGAGGGAATGAGCGACGCCTCTCTGTCAGAATCAAAAATAAACGGGGGAAAAATGAAGGCTAAGCAGATTCTCCAATGCAATGTGGAAATAAAATTCATGTAAATTTAAATGTAAGTGATATTCCTAATAAATGTAGTAAAAAGAACTATTCTCAAAATATTTATCTTAATTATTCTGATATCGAAAGCACAATTACCAACTTTAATGCTGAGTCACATGAAAACAATAACTGGATAGAAAGTTTTGAAAATGTATCAAAACTATTCCATATATTACATTTACAAAACTTTATTTTTGATAAAAGATTTCTAAGATGCTGAAATGCGAATCGATTCTATTGATAATCACCATAACTTTAGAAAAGAAGTTAAGAAACAAATTTTTAAATTTCAAAATGAAAATTGCAAAACCTATAATTTAAGAAGAAAACAAGCAAAAAAATGCAAATCAAATAATATCGTTGATATTAAGCTTATACAACAAGGTTCAGTTCTCAAATTAATACCCAAGTGTTTAGGCCCCTACAAAATAATAAAAGTTAAACGCAATGACACCTACGATACTCAAAAGTTTGGATTTTCCGAAGGTCCCCTGATTGCCAGTACTTGTGATGAGTGCATCTAGCCTTGGCCCGATGTAACTTTAATATGTGCTGAAGGAGGAAAAAAAGACACCGATGACGACCAACTCCTGATTTTGACTTTTTTACCCACTGAATTGCCACTTTTTAAGACTAAAAATTTTTTATTTCAGACCATTACTTTTTTTTCTTCCAAAAATAATAATTGAAATGTATTCAAGACGTTTCCTTTTTAAGATGGCCAATGACGAGAGAAAAATGCAGTAACCAATTCTCTAACCACATGAAGATGAAAGAGTCCTCCACGATGGAATCTCAGATTCGAGGAACAATGACGATGATTTAGATGAGAATTGAAAAGGCGAAATAGATGAGAATTGACAACAATGTTTAACTATTTTCTTCTTGAACATGTTACTAACTCCTATTCATTTTTATTTCAGGAAGTCCTGATTCTAAGCGAATGCTGAGGTCAGCTATTGTCATCAGGATAGCTGATTGGAGGATTGAAAGCACCACCAGAGGGCCATTCACATGAAGTTTGTCGCCTGACAGACAGATAGAGAGAGAGAACGAAGAGGAGATGGAAGAGAAAAGATGAGATAACATGAAATGATAGTGAACTAATTTAGAATTGTAACTAAGATGTTAGAATAGACTATGTGATTTGATATTCGTTTGTAAATATATCAATAGTATTTGTTTATCTCAAAATCTTCATTAAATAATATCAACTTCATTTGCCATTATTTACAGTAATGAAGCAAAAGATCCCACAATAATGATAATGGAAGTTTACCAAAATGTCTTAGTCTTTATAAATTTTTATTTTTTAAAGTAGATTATAATAACTTTTATATTTAAATAATTATTTATTTGAACATAAATATATCATTAAGAATAATTGTTTACCCTCAAGCAACTAAAAACACATTTCATAATATGAAACAAATTAATAAAATTTTAGCGCATGCACCCATACTAGTTTAAAATATCAATGCGTCCTATATAAATTCTTGTGTTATTAAATTATAAATATAATATTTTAAATCTTTCAATATGATTCAACTTCATAAAGGATAAAAAGATTTTAATTTTTTTAAAAAAACGTTGCGTAGTAATGCAATAGTTAGTGAGTGTATTACTACATAACGTTTGACGGTTCTGTGATGGAGTAAAATAAAGTAACAATACAAAACCTTATATAAGCAAATACAATAAAATTTTAATAACAAATTTATCTTCAGATAAAAAGAACCATTTAGCTTCTTTATATCAATCTCCCTAGAAACACCAGAAAAATAAATTGGGAGAAAAAGGATTTTGAATAATGATTAAATATTGTGAGATGATTGAGATGAAAACTGTGCTACTCAATTTATATTTTGCTCTTCTTTCGTATTTATTTTAATAGATTTAGAAATAAATTTAAATTTATAATAAATAATTATGTTGGAAATTTTCACATTTCTTTTTTATATTTAAGCTATAAAAATTATGAACCATTTATTATTAGGCTTTCACTGTATTGTAAACAGAAAATGGACACTGGTTTTAAATTAAATTCTATAATATATTGCTTAGTTAAAGCTCTATTTTTTATTGTTGCAATTAAAATAATTGAAAAACTAAAGTATTTTATGAAATTAACTTTGAATAATAATTTGGTGAATACAGTAGTAATTAATATAATGATTAATATGCGTAATTTTTAATGTGTATACCATTAATTGAGACTAATACTAAAAAGGCAGGTTATCATTGAATTACTTCGTATAATTTTTATTCATAGTTATATTGCGAATGAATGACATGTAAATTGTTTTTAAGGATTAAAGTGTTCAAAATATTAAAAGCTATAGTGGAAAAAATAGAAAAAAAATGTTCTCATAGAAACAATAGTTTGAATTGCTTCAGATATATTAGTTTAAATATTTATGGAACATGAGCAATTAAAAAAATTAAGTTATTTCAATGGCTTACATTTATATGTATGGGTAGTGAACAATCAAAAATAGTTTCTAATTTTAACGGTGGGCTAAATAAATTAAATTATTTTAAGGTAAAATATTGCATATTTGAAAACTACAGATAGATTAGTTTAAATATTAATTATTAATCTAAATTTAATAAGGTAATCGGAGATTTAAGTAAAGTATCTTCATTCCAAATTTTTGGCTTTTATATCAATTACATAACAAATAAAATAAATATGTCTAACAAAATAATTTTACAAATTATGTAGAATATAAACTTAATATTGATATTTAGACATTGAAGGTGTTTGGAGAATGCATTTGTAATCTATTTGTAATTTTATAATCGATATGTTTTGTAATTTGAAAATACAATATTTGGGAAATTATTTTGAGAATTGACTTAAGAAGTGTGTGGAAAAGTATAACACACACATAATCGTTGTAACTTTATTTCCTATGCTTACGGTATCAAAGGTTTATAAATATCAAATAAAGAAGATAAATGAAGGATAATAACTATTTTTTACATTTAAATTATGTAAAATGTTATTTTGAAAATTTATGTAAACTTTCCGTATTATGACAGAATTACAATTTTCTTGAAAATTATTTATTATTTATAAATGTCTATGTGTAAAACAGTCAGATTTTAACAGAATGAAATAAATTATTTATGAGAATAAATAAAAAAGAATGGAAAATTATGTAAATAAAACTCTATCATAGTTAATTCTATATTTAGAAAATTCAATTTTCTTATCAGTGTATTTGAAATAAAATGAGTTATTTGCTAAGATTTACAAAATGAAATATTTAGTTAATACATAAGGTAATTCTAATTTGGAAATGTATATCTCCAAGGTTTAAAAGACTTGTCTTTAATAGCATAAAAAATAATTATAAAATACATGAATGTAGATAACTTTCTTATACTCTATTGCATTCATTTGTCACTAAAGTCTTTGCAACCATTTTCAAAACTAATAGATTACATTTTCCTATTTATTTGATCAGATAAATAAAGTAACTTTAGTTCTTATCTTTCATTTGTTGCAATTAATTCAATTATTCCCTGACACGAACTGAGTGTGGTTTCTAACTAGAGAATTAAAATAATAAGATATATATTTTCTATATGATAAGGGTTAAGAACTTATCAAAAATTTCCATTTTACCTCAAACGGCTATTATATTTTAAATCTAAATCAACTTTAATGACTACATGCATATACCTCTAATAAATTTGCATCATTTTATATATTATTTACTTTTCATCACTGTAAAAGTTTTAATTTTCAGTGAAATCGTAATACTTTTATATAAAATGTATGCAGAAACTTTATTTCATAAATCATTAACAACCACATTGCAATACATTATTTATCTATGTAGGGTACAAAAATATGAATAATAAATACAAATAAAAATACAAGTACAAAATAAAATAAATATATAATGCATAAAAATTCATTGCAATAAATAAAAATAAAAGTATGTTAATTGCATCATTAAACAATAAGCAATTTTTATATTATTTTTTAAAAGTTTTTAGTTTTAAATTACATTTAAATGTCCTTTTATTATTAAACCTAGTTTACAGTGAAAAATATTTAATTTGTATTCTACAACTTGAATGTTTACTAACTATTGATGACATATATGTGTCACCATATGTAAAGTACTCAATTCACTAAATTTATTAACAAAAAACTTTACTAAAACTTTTAATGAATTTCAGAAAGAAAAATTTTTTTAAAATTATTTTATGCTTGATTTCTGTAGTGTAGATAAGTTATTATCTTATGTAATAAAATTAAAGAAAATCTATTAAATAAAAAACTAATATGAGATTGAAGATTATTGTAAACTTCCTTTAATTTTGTTCGATGTGTATTTTCAAGGAAAATTTTGTGAAATCTTGTATCACTGAAAAATAAATCATCTAATTTTTGAGCTATAGCAATTTCGAAACAATTGTAAGGTATTTAATTTTATCCTTCGTAAGTTATATTGCTCTTAAATGAGAAATGAAATTTCATTTTGTTGATTTTATAAAACAAGGAGTATTATTAACAATAAAAGTATTTATTTTTAATAAATAAAATTAGGATTTTATTAAACAAGGAGTATTATTAACAATAAAAGTATTTATTTTTAATAAATAAAATTAGGATTTTATTAAACAAGGAGTATTATTAACAATACTCCTAATTTTATTTATTATTCGCTATAAAATGTCTCGAAGTATCATTTGAAATAATGCATAGAATTATATTAAAAACAACAGAATTGAATGCACATAAGCTGCTTAAATATAATAGGCGATCTTTAATTAGTAAGCCATCTATTAAGCCATTTATTTTCATTGATGTATCTGAAAATTAATACTTGAGAGTGAGTTTTAGGTACGAGAATTGATATTGTGTGATCATCATTTCATGGAAGAAGCTGTTATACCCTTTGGTTCCTTTCACGCAATTTCAAAGGAAAATTTATGAACGCGACGGTCGCATCTAAAATCTTTGGATTTGCTTCAAACGTAAAACATGTTCAAATAACCCGAAATCATTTTCAATCCATTTAATTTCCTAAAATACATTGTTAGTAATAAAGCTTGAATTTATACTTTTGAGAAAAATATTGCACAATATCGAAGTTAAAGGAATTTGAAAGTTGAATCAGAACAGAAAAAGAAAATTCCAAACTCATTAAAAATCAAATACACTGATTTCCTTCATTCTTGTTGTGTTGAACAGCATGAATTCCTACAAAAATTCATTTTTCAACTTTGCAAATATTATTCATCAGTTTTAACAAATTATTTGTATTCATGTAATATATAAATAGTGTCATAAAATACTAGTAATCTCCTGTAAGCACCCCTGCACATTGTTTTTATTTAATATAACTTAAGTGTCTTCTCATTGTAATTTTTTGACTAAGCTAATTAATAAAAGTTTTAACAAACTTTGAAAGCATTCCAGAGAAGAGAGTTTATAGCATGTTTTAATGAGTAGAATGAAATTTTGAAGTAAATAAATTGCAGTTTGATGATATCGTTTGTATCATAAAATTATTCTCTTTTAAATCACAAAACTATAAAAAAATTAATAGCGTCATTAACAAAGATATAAATAGAAATAAACAAACATGACATAAATTACCCTTCTGAGTTTTCCTTCAAAGTCATGAAGAAAAATCAAAAAGTTTAAACTCCAATATATTTTGAAATCATGCAAAATTGAAAATAGAAAAATGAATAAATACATTTAGATAACTCAGTTAATTAGTTTGCATATTTCATAGCTAAAAGAACAAGAATAAGTAAACTTATATATTTGCAACAAGATAAAAAAATTAAAGCTTAACAAAAATTAAATGAATAATAATTGAATCAATATAGGTAAATTAAATTAAAAATTTGGAAAGGAAATAAATTAGATGTAACCGTAAAAACTCATACATTTAACTAAATTATTGCTCAAAATTTTTATCACAAAATACTATTACTAAGTGTAAACACGTTGTAAATTTTTTTAAATATCTATCTAAACATCCGTAGTTTAATAAATAAATCATAATCCAACTTTTCATGTTACTGATTTCGTATTTTCTAAACATTATTACACAGTTTTTCTAGGGATATTATTGCTTAAAATAGCTTTGTGTTTGCATTATTCTATTTCACGTGATATATTTATATTACTCAATATGTTGTTATTTCCTGTCAGGTTTTCAAACTATTATTGTAACAAATAATTAGGAATATTTAAATTTTCAAATACAAGAATATAAAATTATTTCATAGTTTATCTTAAAAAATATATACATTAGTATGTAATTCAACAATAATCAGGATATAAAGAGGTGTAGAAATCAAGTTATTATTTTTAAATGAATTTGTCCATATAAAGTAAATAATATTAGAAGTTTAAAAAGAAAGAAAAATAAGTAAGTAAGAAGTTTAAATATTAGATACTCTACATCTGAATGTCGACGGAATTCATTGAATCTAGGATTCAGAAGTATACAAGAAAATTACCTAGAATTAGACTCATGTGATTCACGAAATTATTAAATTTATTAATCAAATACAACTTTTAACTAAGTACAATAAAAATATATGCATTTATAAAATGTGCATAAGCCTCTTTTTTATTAAAAACAGCATATATATATTTATATATAATGTATATATAATCATATAAATATATTAATTTGACTGAATAAATAATAAAGTGATTTTATTTCTTAATTAAAATTTGCTGAATACATAGAATAAACAAAAATTATTCTTTGTTTTATCACAACTCTTTGGCTATCTTATTTTTAAATAAATCTAAATAAATAGCAATGTGCCTTTGTAAAACTTTATTTTTATTTGAACAGTTTGAACAATCTTTTCTCTATTTAGAACAAAGTTTTCTTAAAACCTTTGAAATGATTAAAAAAAATTGCCAAAGAACTTTTGAAATTTTTTTTTTCAAATTTATTAATTTGAATTTACGTAAGAATTATTGAAATTTATGTTTATATTCATCTTATGCACACAATATCCAAAGTTATATAAATAATATATAATTTATAATATTATATGTATTTATCAATTGCAGTTAGAATATACTAAGATTTTAATTTAAAATATAACAATCAGGGATTTATAATTTAAAATTTCAATGACACATATTAGTCATTGTTCTTTAACAGCAAAACATAAATAATCCCACATTTAAATTTGTATTGTTGAGAATCTGTATAAAAATATCGTTTATTTTAATACACACATTATTATCATGAAAAACAATGAAAGTTACATAATAATAAAATGACTTCAGAAAAAATTGTTTGAATTCGTATTGCTTTAGATTCAGAATTGTATCATTCTTTTAAGCACCAAATTATGCTGATTATTTTGCTGTCAAACCACAAAAGAAAATATTCCCAAATAGGAAATCTTTATTTAAACAAAAAAAAAAGGATCTGCATTTAAAAAAGAAACGAAAATGAGGATTTTATGCTTATTGAAGTTATAGCTGCCTTGTGCAGAGATTAACAATTTTACTATCGAATAGGATTGGAATAAAACATTAAGCATGAAGCCTTACCCAATTTACGAAAATTGAAAAGAGAATTATATTAGGCAAATGAAGTCATTTTAGTGCCTATTTTAGCAAAAGAAGTATAGAGCAAACAAAATATAAAAAATTAAACTGGGCAATCATTTTTTTTCCTAAAAAACGAACGAGACTATAGGAAACATTTATGTAGATAAACACTGAGGCACATTTAAATCCTAGTAAGGATTTAAATGTGCCTCAGTGTTTATTTACAAAAGTGTTTCTTACAGTAGTGGATTTTCAAAGAGGTAGTTTGCATTATTTGGTTTAGAATTTAATAAAATGTTATTCCTTTACTATTTTCATACAAGTTATCCCTATTATATTTCATTAATTATAATAACAAAACATATAATAAAAAATTCTTAGTAAACAGGAATATCTTATTGTACTTATTTGTATTAAAGTAATACATACATAGTTTACTTCATTTAAAAAACTTGTGATTTATATTTGTGATTTACTTTATTATTATTTAGCATAAATACATTAATGAAATGATTTCATTAATGTATTTATGCTAAACATTTGTAAGCTTTGGCATGAAAGAAACATGAAATACGTAACATTTAAAGAGAAATATTTAAATGTCTATATATATATATATATATATATATATATTGAAACCCCATAATACAGTACACAAATATTTCACTATAGATTTAAAATTATTCAAGCTTTATTGCATAAATTTAATAAAAGTTTCATAAATTAAAAAAAGATAATCATTAGCATTAAATATTTGTTTTATAATATCAATAAAGTTGTCTAGTTGTAAAAATTTAATACAGAAACTGAAAATAATTTATTACATATTAAATTTTCTTTCAAAATTAACCACTTTGAATATTATTTCTAATTTTAAAACAATTGAAGTAAAACAAAACAAAAAAAAAAAAAAAACACTTTATATTTTTTTAAATTATTCTACGAACTCTGTATATGAGACTCGACTCATAATCTTAAATCAAAAAGAGTTTACATTATATAGAATTATTGAATGTAAATGTCTTAAAAATCTATAATATTTTAAGCTTTCTTTGAGTTATCTGTTTATTGTGAATAAAAATAAAAAAAATAATTATACAAAAAATACAACAAAGTAAATATTTACAAACTTCCTGTTTTGTAAATGTTTACAATAATTACATTATGAGCTGCAAATTAAATAATTGGGGCAACAAACAGCTGTTTTTAAGTGAATAAGTTTATAATTTTGCTGGTTTAATATAATTATTTTAGTTATTTAAAACATAAAATAAAGTTTCTATTTTTTTTATTTATACATATATAATGTTTCTTGTTTAATTTGTACTTAATTTAATTTATCAAATAAGATTTTGAATCAAAATTACGGAATAAATGGTATCAAGAATAAATTAAAAATTGCTGGTTGATGGCGGACAGTTTCTTCAAGGCAGTAACCCTCGGGTTCGAATCCCGGTTCTCGCATGAATTTTTCTTTTACTCACTTTATCTCTTCACTTTTGGAGCAAAAATGGTACTCCTACTTCCTCCTCTAATGCAAAATATGTCATTACATTCGCCCCTTGTAGAGTTGAATTGGTATATCCTAAGTGCACCGTTGCATTAGAAAAAATATTAAAAGCAACTTAGTTTTAAAGTTACTAGTTTTATTTATAATTTTTAAAAAATAATTTATAAACACATGGAAGAAATGTGATGCTGGATTTTAATATTGTTTTTAACTGATTTAAACCACTTAATTCCATTTTTTCAATACATAAATCACGCGAATTACTGTGGCATTTACCTTTATCGAAATTTCTGTAATTATTGGTATCACGCAGATGCTCATATTTCTTGTAATTTTTATTAAAATGATTTGATTTTAATCCAAAATGTCATTTAGTTAGTGCTTCAGCAAAATATTTTGATTTATTTTCATTCCTTTTACAAACTTTGATATTTAGAGATTAAAGCATACGTTTCTAAAAACCTGAAGGACGTTTTTAATCATTCAGTTTATTTATAAATTTACACTGTTTTTTTGCTTAGAAAAACGAGGAATGTTCATAATATTTTTATATATAGTTGCTGACATATTTTTTAATGTTCTTTTTTTGCAAGGAATTGTTTTGTTGTTATCTTAACATTATTTGCTTTGAGAACAAAAATATTTTTCAGCTGTATTTGTTTGTAACAGTCCAAATTGTATATAATATGTGTATTTATATATTGTAAAACTATGATTTTATTCATCAATTAAAGGTAATTACTTATAATAAATTTATACCATACATTAATATGCATAATCAAATGTTTTACATACATGTTTATAACGCGCTTTTTGTTGTTAAATTTGTGTTATAACTGAAATTTGAGATTATTTCAAAGAGATATTTATTTCATTTCAAATAAAATATATAAATTATCAAATATTTATTATTGTAACTACGCATTTTATTTCTGCAAATTGAATAAACTTTGACGAAAGAGATGGAAGTATATAAATGATGGTAGTTCATTCTTTGAGCTTAAAGAAGATTGAATATGTAATAAAAGAACTAATAATCTATAAAATGAGAAATACTTTGCACTTGTGGACATAATGAGAATTACTTTTACTTGTGGACATAATAACCATTTTAAGAAACAGAACATGAATGGATGAAGCGAATGCTGACATACTTGTAGACACTACTCTTGCCACTACTAACGTTTTTCACTCATTCTGAAATTTTGCATAGCAGCATCTCTGATTGGTTCTACATTTTGTTGTTGTTGTTGTTGGCTTATCCTTTTAAAGATCTGACATTTATCACATCAACTCCATTAAATTGTTAAACGTTAGAAAGTTAATGACCAGCAGGGGACCGGAGGATAAATCCTCCGGGAAAGCCCCATACAATCCAAAACATGCCTCAATGAAGCTGGACGGTCACAACATTTCGTACAAGTGGGATAAATTTTTGTACCACGTTCAAACGATAAACATTTTAGACGTCCGCTTGAGAGTCTAGCCAAGGCACTCTGAGATTTTCGGTCACATTTTGTTTCCAGAAAATTTCCTGAAGATGTTACAAAGCACCATTGGTGTGTTGGTGGAGCCTGTCAGTTTGAATTAAGTCTGGATCCTTCATTAGAGTAAAGCTCCCGATATGCAAGTAATGAAACAGTGGGATTATCTTTCTCACTGCCCTCTTTGGTCAGTCGATTTGTGGTCTCATGGACACTAATATTTATATGGGATGGATTCCACTGGAGATTTACAACATGGTCTTGGGAGATCATTTTCAATGTTCAGCAGAATAGATAGACTTGTTTCATCCTTTGTAGAGGACCAGTCACCGAGATTGATGTTGTTCACATTGTAAGCTCATGAAAACAAATAATTCCTTGAGTTTAAGCTTACTAATTTTACCAGGCAATTGGCTTTTAAACTTTGATATTTATATTTATAAAAAATAATCATTTCTATAAATCGCTGCATTTTTCTCATCAATGATATTTAGTTGTATTAAAAAATATATACATGAACTTATTTTTTGTATCACACCGTTCTTATATCTTCTGTCCTCCTTATCTCGTATTTGAAATATTTTATTAATGCTAAGCAATCTTGAGCCTTTATAACAAAAGTTTAAAAAATCATAAATGAGCTTTTAATGATTTTGATTTTAAAATAATTTCATTTACTTGTTATCAGATTCTAATTTATAATTTCATAGTCATATTAGAAGGTACATCAGCAATGCAGTTATCACTTAAAAGGCATAATAAAATTTAAAGTTTTGTAAGTAAGAAGTTTGAACCTTTCCAATGTTTCAAAACTGTAAATTTTAAATTCCTTTTAATATGTAATTTTCTGTAGTTTTAATAAAAAGTTTCTGTGAGTTCTCTTAAAATAATGAAGTACTTCATAATAACAATAATTAGTTTTCTTTTTTTTTATTAAAGAAGATTAATATATTAATGAAGAAAAAATGTTGACATGTTGCGTTTTAAAAAGAAATTGAAATGTATCTTCTTCATAACATTTTACCCCTTTCCTATGCATTTTATAAAAAAGTATTTAATAAAATTCTATTCCAATGAATTAACACAACATGCAAAGAATACTAAAAGAATAAAAAAAAGTGGATCGACTTTTATTATAATGAAAGCAGTTATAATTGCAGAGGAACTAAAATATTTCGAATAATTAAAGAATTGCCCTAATTATATTAGTAGTTTTCATATAAATATCCTTTTGTTCCATATATTGGATTATACACATTATCTAGAATTTAATGTTTTCATTATTTCTACAAAATAATTATGTTTTATTACTAAAAAGTAATTCAATACAAATAATTTAAGAAAACGTATAAAGAGAACAAACCATCATTTTTCTTTCAAAAATATAAAAAAAAAAATCTTGTTTTATTATAAGAAACATTTTTTCTAAATTATGGTTTTAATATAATCAAACAATGATTAAAATAGACAAATAATGTTTTTATAGTAAAATTAGTCTAAACTATATATCTAACTAATAATTATGAATCCTTGCTTTGTCTGATAGTGTGTTTTTTTTTTTTCAAATAAGTTAATTCACTTTTATTTTTATGTGAATAGTTTAATGAAATTATTTTGTAATTTACGCAAAGTGTAATTTTCAATTATTTTTAAACAAAGATAAAAGCGTAATTGAGAAAATATTTCATATATTTTTGTATTAAAAAAGATAAACTTTTTGAATATCTAATCTTATGATACAAATTTATGACGCAACGTTGTTCACTTTTTTATTCTGATGATTTAACAAACTATGCTTTTGTAATAATGTTTTTAATAGTTAAAATTTGTTGCACAATTAGCTTCTTTAATTTTATTTTCATTATAGGAAAGTAAAAATATATTAATTTTAACATACCTGTTTTATCCATTAGTGTTATGTTAATTATTAATCTTAAAACTTAAAAAATATTTCCTATATAGTGTCTATGGTTATCAAAATGTTCATTATTTAAACAATAAAATTTAATGAATATAAAGTAACTTCATTTTACAACGTATTCATGGAAATAACACTTTACAAAATTAATGTGTATGCATAAGAAATGCTT